>WURV02174979.1:0-13908 GCA_011762755.2 Epimenia babai | reverse complement strand
TATATATATCGTTTACTAGTAATCTGATCGTATACTACTAGTCCGTCAGAATGGATCAAGTTCAAGTTAAGACGTTCGAACCACATGTGTCATTCGGATGTTTGAGCAACGGGCAGTCGGAAACGACCTGCCGGGGTAAATAGCCCAAGCGCTTGTTGCTGATGGTCGGTACCGTAACATTTCCTAGATTCACCAAGATTCACCGAGATTTCGGTAGGCTCGGACTAAATCGGATAATTAAACCAAAAGTGACCCACGGTTAGAATTTTCATCGATCTTTTGCTTGGTTTCTCATCGCGATTTTAACCCTAAATTCGACCTTCATTTTTGCCGCTCGTCAAACGAATTCGACAGATGGACCTTTGCCGGCTTTATATTTTACAGTTCAAATAACTAATCCGTCAGCGGGGCAATTCGAGACGGACGTGGGTACGGACAGACATGCCTGCTGGATTATCGCTTGCTTTTTTGCTCTTCCTCAAGCGCATACGTCATCTGAACCAATGCCGTTAGTTCAGGAGGATACATCGAAACAAATAATCAACAGTGATACACAAACGTCGAAAAAAATTCATCATAATAACAATAAGCGTGATTTTGTATTTGATGGCGTGCTACCGATGAAAACACTTAAATCAAATGCAAGCTCACTGAATGAGGTTTCCGGGAAAACTATATGACATGCATGATTAATTAATAATGGAGGTTTCCGATGTTTACTAAACGCATAGGGAATATCATTATCGGTCTTGCCATCGGATGCAGTGGTTGAAACGCAGCTTTTCAACAGATACGTTGCGATTTCGGATTTTTTGCTGTTTTTTCTGCGCCTTCCACGGCATGAGACGAGGAAGATTTTCGTGCGTGAATATTTATAAAGATTCGGTGAAGTGGGTAAAATTATGAAATTTATTCAGGGTATCAGGGGGCAATGTTTTAAGTGCGACTGACATTTACTACAATTAATTAAGTAGCACTAAAACCTGGCCTTTTCCTTGCTATCGCGAGAACGAGAGGAGATGGAGTGACAGTTTCTGAACCAGATAGTGGGGTCTCTCTCAAGGCTTATATAACCGCCATGTGTGTGTTCATGTCTGAGTATGATTTTATGTGTTTCATATATACGAGGGGTGTCCCATAAGTTTCTAGCCTAACCATGAAGGACTTATGGCATGTAAACCAAACTTACCCATTGACAAGACCCATCTTTCAGGGAACATATGGATAAAACTGAATGTTCATACCAAGATGTTCATTTTTCCACTGTACTGTAGGAAGGGGCATCCTGTCCTAATGTTTTGACCATATCATCAAGAATTTCCTTTGGTGACATTTCTTTAAGGTGTAGGTATTTGATAACCGCATGACATTCAGTTTTATCCATATTTGACAATTTCACTGAGTGTATCCGGACAAGGAGCTTGTATCCGATGCCAGATGCACAAATAAATGACTTTTAAGTTCCCTTTGATCATCTGATAGATGGGTCTTGTCAATTGGTAGGTTTGGTTTACATGACATAAGTCCTTCATGGTTAGGCCAGAAACTTATGGGACACCCCTCGTATGCTCTAAAGTGATGGTCAGAACCTTA
Source organism: Epimenia babai (assembly GCA_011762755.2). Classification (NCBI taxonomy): domain Eukaryota; kingdom Metazoa; phylum Mollusca; class Solenogastres; order Cavibelonia; family Epimeniidae; genus Epimenia; species Epimenia babai. The sequence continues at coordinate 12,315 of WURV02174979.1, read as the reverse complement.
AATGGTACCGACAAGAATCCTAGAAGCGAATAAAAAGTTTAACAAAATCACAACTTATTTCCCACGTGACGTCTACAACCTAAGTGTAATATAATACGACGATACTTACCCCCTGATGCAATTGTAAGTGTCGTTCGAAGAATGATGTCCACACCAAGAGCGACGGGGTTGGTGAAAGAGGTGCCATCCGAGTTCAGCACCAGCAATGAAACTGTCTCCGTATGTTCTGTCGCCGATCCCGCGGTCACACTGCCAGTGGATAATATTGCGTAGTATTTTTAAACATATAATAGAGAGAACAAAGAATATTGGCGAATTAAAACCTAGGCTTATACTTTCAGAGTTACATTGCACTGTAATGGAAGTTGTTTTCGTCATAAGGTATTTTGTTAATGTAGAATACCGTGAACGACCAGAGTCGCCAACAGATGCCGCATGAATAATTCTAGAAACGAAACTTACGATGCGGTGACGGTTGTGCCAGAAATCTCAATGGACTGACTGGCTTCTGTGTTTACCGATGAGAAGGGGCAGGTAATTGTATATTCTTCGTCAACGTCGATGATACAGTTCGCGCAACTTGACGTCCGCACGATGACGGTGTACCCGGTGCTACCCTGGCGACCAAAAACATCGACGAAATCAAGAAACAGTGACGTAAAGAGATATTCGCGTCATTTAGGACAAGAATGATAATCACATCGAGCGCATCATCGAAAAAGCCCCAGAAAACCGCACATAAGATAGAGCTTATCGCCTCATACACTTGTACGTGCACACACAAACACACAGATTACGATTTTTTTTAAATGTTATTCATTTTTTTAATAGCTTCGGACATGCTCACTATCTCATACATTGTACTAATGAGATTTCTAGTCAGCACCCCTAAGTAAATATAAGAATGTTTTCGAAATAATCGAAATGTGAGATAAATTTGACAAGATATAATATAAATCATTTTGAAATAATTTGCGATTTAAGTATTAAACCGAAACCATTTTGCATATCGCGTCCCTAACTTACGTCGGAGGTAGCGCCACATGTCCCAGTAGCTGATCCCGCCCCGTCTTCAACTTCGATGTTGACGCTCGATCCTGCCGTGTAAGGGAAGCTACAGCTCGACCCGACGACTTGGAGGATGTCGTATGTGACCGAGGGATCCTTCGTAATCGACAACTCGATTGTCTTCGTGGTACCGGTATATCGGCAAAAATACGACGCTGAAAATCGCCGTCGCAACTTGGTTATTAAAGTAATTTGAAAAGCATGATAGATACATCGTTTTGTGGATTGTCGCGTGATGCAATCCGTAATATACCAATAAATATACAGCGTTTGACAAACAGATAAAGGTGAAAATGAGTTTTTCCTGATCAAATATACCGAATAAGCGACAATGAGGCGTGGCAATAATAAAACTGAGACAAAGGAACATCAAGTCTGTCGTAGTTATTGCAAATGACTAGGTTCATGTACACCCGTTATAAAATTGGAAATACGTTGTTGGCCAGTGAGCTAAATGTCAACCCAAATGAAAGCCACTTTATATGGTGAATAAATTCATAAATATACATACATATATAAAAGCATACCCTCAGTGGATACAACGGAAAATATATTGATAGGCATTCTGTTTGATACTTTGATGTAAATTAGTATATTTATTTGGGCTGCAGTGTAATATAGAATTACTGAATTTATTATCATAGATCAAGAAATGGAGGAAACGACCTTTCCAAAAACGATTATTTGGCACTCCCCTCCTTTTCAAAGCGACAAATTACAACCTTTCGTTGTCTAGAATTTTCGACATATAGGAAATCAATGTGGCGATTAGTTTTGCTCGCGTACAGTTCCTCGTTAAGAGATGTGGAAAATCGACATTCTCTGGTAACCATTTTACCAACCTATTAGTTTGGGCTTTGTAGTGAATTTTGCACTAAAAACTTTCCGAGTCTACATACCAGTTCAAAAAAGAATATATATTAACAACGATACCTGTCTGAGCTGCGTTTGCGCATGTCTGAAAATAGAGTATTCAAATAGCTATATAATTATGTGGTTTAACTTAACACAATTTAACACAATCGCATTCCTACCTGTAATGATAGGAAAAACACATAGCGATATTATATCATTATAAATTTGTCTGTGCACAAGCTATTTAATTTCTCTTCGTGTCGTAGCATCAACATGGCGGAATCGACAGGTATATTATACCACTACCTTCTATAATAAATATAATTTTTACACCGTAATATATTACCAAACGAGAAAATAACGATAGGATATGTTAGTCTTAAAAGATCGTCGACTTCATGTAACGCTAGCGTATTTCCCCAGCACCTGGAAAGATTATGAGCAAACACACGGGAATACAATTTTTAAAAACTCACCACAAATGCTACCAAAACGAGGCTGACGAACGTTGGATTCATTGCGTTTTGTTTCTGTAAAAAGAGACCTTATTTTCTTAACATGTGTTATATGTTCGGGATTACTAATCCTGTAAAACGTCGTAAGCTCTAGTCGTAGCTAAACTTAAATATATATTTTATAATTGACCCTACGTTTTCTCATGCATATAGATTCGCGGTTATTATGTCGATACTAAGTATATATTACTGTATACCGTATATCATTTATAAGATTTATAATAATATGTGCCAACCGTTGGCTGTGGTATTCTCAGATGAGTCCTGAGAAGTTTTTCAACTCACCTTAGAGCTGAAGATAAGGTGCGTGTGTCCGTTTATATAGTACATAGGCACAATGGACGAACGGAGCAATTGGCACAGGCGTGACTCCATTGATCAGCTTAGTAACTTCTTAAACGTTTCTAGGATTGGCTAACCGGTACGGGCATTGACTTTTGTCTGTAGTATAACTATGGTACTGCAGACCGCCTCGCACATTCCTTTGTGTTTAGGCGGCAGGTATCTGTGTGTGCCGGACACATCCGGATTATAGTCTACGATTTCCTATTATGGTAGAAAGATCTGTATTACCTAAATGCTCTGCCGTCTTCTTTGAACAGTAATTATAGGTATAATACGTCAATAATATTTGCGTATCACTGTGTATAATATGTATTGTTACTGGAAGCGTGGTAACTATCCACGGCTTTTAACTCGGAAGACCTAAATGCTCAATGCGTGTATAGCACAATATTTAGTAATGGTAACTTTTCATACAAGATACGTGTGTTATTCTCCGCACATCTCCGAAATACCGTGACTCTATCACGCTAGGGAGAGAGCGGGGCCATCAAATGAGAAGATCCTTAATTGGAGTCGGCTAAGTTTTGTGCATAACACTGATGTTGCGTATATTAATAAAAATGGATAATAACTTTATTGAAAGAAGATAATTAGGCCTGAACCTGAATGGGTTCATAGGCCCACATAATACAAGTATTAACGAGAATAAAATATATATACATATACATACATACGTACATACGTACACACGTACATACGCACATACGTACATACATACATATACATACACATATATATGCATATACACATAAATAAACATCTTTAGGAGAAAATTACAAATTACCCAATGGACTGTCCATAACATATTATACAGCTATTAACAAAGAGACAAATAAATAAATAAGAAACCAAAGAAATTACACATTTAAAAGACCTATAATATGCCGAAACCTTCTTTATCAATTAACACAAGCGCTAAGCTTCAACGCAAACGGGAAACGGGAGGTAAAGAATCGCAGTCATATTTATCGGGATATTTAACCACATTGGCGATGAGTCGTTTGGAGACGATGTGATTATTACGGAGATGAGGTGGCAGTTTTCCGACATGTGAGCGGACATTGGTGACACAATTCCATGAGATCTGTGACAGATTGTTGAAATTCGAAGAGTTATACGAGGACACCTTGTTGGGACGACTTAAGAAACTGACGATGCCCTAGTAGACCTTGCCGTTATAGTCGAGACACAGAACAAGAAAATGGAATAGCTAGAGTCCGCCGCGAATACAATACAAGTGAAAGGCATCGATAAGCTAAGTGAAGAGAACGCGAGTCTTATAGTCTATAACATCCTATAGTCGACGTGGAGGCGAGATCTCATCGTAACAATTTCATAACCCACGGGGTGGCAGAGACAACAGATGAGAATGGTTAAAGCAAACTTCGCGAATTTATGAGTCTCTTTGCATGCCTCAGACCGAAGTAAGCGCGCTATCAAGTTCTAAAGAGCACACCGGTTAGGGGTGTAAGCGGGACGGGGACCGTCCGATTATTGCCGCGTTCTTATAATATCAGCACAACGTAACGATCAAGTCTTAGGGTGCGAGACTACGGAAGCAACTGCAGTCTACATGATGATTATCCCCAACGGGTACAGCAAGCTAGATCCAGCCTTCTACCCGGACTAAAAGAAGACAAGGACCAAGTCAATAATGCTAAGATCCTGTATCTTACAGATCGATGGACGTATAGTTAAGTATGCGGACCCCGTAACATACTACGAATAGGACAGTCGCCTAGGCCAACTTCGTTTCGTGAATATCGACGGCGGGTTAAACGTGGAAAGTAAAAACTTCTGACTTCGCCAGCTTATTATCATTCGTCGATATCTCGTGTATCCGTGAGTCATGGACAAATCTGTCGAGCTTATGCAATGTGCCTGGATACTGATTTTATGCGACACACAGAATACAGAGTAGTAGAAGAGACAGCGGCGGGGTAATTCTCTACACTGCACTACATCTGGAGAAATTTATATCGTTAGTCCAGAATTGTAACCAGAACTTTATTTTGGTAAGACTGCAAAAATCTTACTCTGCTTTGGATCGCGAGCTCTTTTTGTGTGCGGCGTATGTTCCACCTATAAGTTCATCACACGCTGATGTCTGTCACCTCTCTGGAGAATGACATTGCGCGATATCAACGTGATGATTACGTATATATTGTTGGTGGGTGATTTTAATGCCAGGACATCATTTCATTCTGATTATACAAAACACGATAGTGACACAGATGCGTCCTATAAGCCTCTACCGGAGAACTATATTCCAGACAGTAGTGTCATTTTACAATCTAGGTCCAAAAAAGAGTGCGTCATAAATAATTTCGGCCGCGGGTTCCTTGAATTGAGTGCGAGCTCTGGCATTCCTATCATTGACGAGCGTGTGGGAGACGACTGGGATGTGGTGGGATCGTGCAGGCGCCACGCATATAACGGGCAGTCCACCGTGGATTACATGCGCTGCTCCGAGCCACTGTTTTAAAAGCCTAAACAACTTTTCAGTGAGCTCTCACGGTGCTCTTTCCATCCATTCGTCTGTCAAACTAACGCTCGAATTTACATGTTCTCTCCAATCCGAGGCGGCTGCGTGCGGATGCGTTCGTAGGGAGTTTGAGGCTAGCTGAATCAGGTTTACAGTTGTGTATTTCCTATCTACGCCGTAAGATCGTCTCACCAGTTACCATCGGTCAGTTCGTCACCTCACTCGACCATGCCATTCTTGATGCTGCGGCTTGTTTAAGGGTACCGCGAATTCATTATAATTCTTCCAAATCCAGCAATAGTAAGTCCTTGTTTGACAACGAGTGTCGTATTAAGAAAAGAATTTCAACATTCTAAGACTGAGTATGTCTATAATAATTCAAATGAGAACAAAATCAATATAATAAAAAAACGAAATTCTTAGAGAAAATTGTGTAGACGTAAAATGTTTTCGGAAAAGAAATCACAGGGTGATAACTTAGTTCGCCTGACTAAACACGCAAATAAGCAAGATTTCTGGAAGATTCTGGAAAAGTGTTGCCCTTCAATCCCAAAATACAATGTTTCAGCTGCGGAATTTGGAGGATACTTTTCAGTTTTAATGATCTCGAGCAGTCCGCCAACTTTTAGCGACGATGTTAATGGAAGAATAGTGAACGGGGGTGTGGCTGCGCTGCTCGATAGTCTAGGGGGAGTTAATTTTGTCATCAAATGGTGACGTTCTCCTGCAGCGCATCACTCTGGTTAGGCTCCACGAGGCCATTGATCGGCTAAAACAGGCATCATTGTTGCTGTTCATAAACAAGGCGTTTAGTCTTTAACCGATAATTATCTTGATCGTCCTGGCTAAATTATTTGCATCTCTAATCAATAAGAGGTTATCCGACTGGCTTGAAGCGAACACCGTTTTGTCAGAGCCGCGGTTTGGGTTTCGTAGACATTCTGGAACAGTGGATGACATTTTTCAGTGAAAGGTTCAATCGATCTATCGCATAACGACGGCCGTAAACTGTTTGGTAATCGGTTATTACGATTTTAGGCCATTATATTAGTAATGTAAAGGTGCTGCCTATGCGCTCTCCCGAGCCCAACGAATTTACTGTGGGTTTGTGACAGAGGCGACGCAGCGGCTCACTGACCAATTCTGCTAGGAATGGCAGAGAGCATTAGAAAAATCGGGAAAATGTGTATTTTATAAGAATGTTAAAGATTCGCATGATTTTGAAGAACATTTAGACAAGGTCCGTGTTGAAACGCACTGGGTTGCCCTGATCCGACTAAGACTGTCTTCGCACTTACATGCTACTCAAGCCGGTCGTTGGGAAGAACCGAAACGTGAACGGAACAGGCGGGTCTGTGAGAAATGCCAGTCAGGTGACATAGAGGACGAGTTACATGCGGTACTTGTGTGTCCTTCATATTCAGTAGATAGACAAATACATATTAAACAATAATTATTACAGAAAACGTCACAATATGATGAAATTTATCAGTCTTCTACGAATGAAATACACACAGGACCTCAAGAAACTCGCCAGCCTTATTCACAGCATTCATATTTTATGAGTAGCTGTTTATTATTTATCGTTAATTTGGTTATTCCGATATTGGTACTAGTTACCTAATGAAAGCTACTATCTATCTATCTATCTATCTATCTGTCTATCTGTCTATAGTTATAGGCGAATTACTGAAGTAATCCCTGCCTAGGCAATTCTCGACCATTACTATGCCAGCCTATAATTGTGGTTAAGGGGACAATTTGATTGGCCTCACTTGTAGTGCATTTACATCATCCGATTTTTCTGGAGCGATTCCCACTTCCGGCTCCCGCCTCCGATTTTACACCAAAAATTTAAATTCGTCTGGTTTTAAAAATTTCGCAGCTGGAGCTGGAGCTTCAACCAATGAACGAATAGTGTCAAGCGCGCGACCCTAGCCGTATCCTGTTTTACTTGGTTACAAGATGGCGCCTAAATTGGATTTAAAACTATCGACGAAAAACGAAGTCTCTTGCTACGACTATATCGCGGCACTCGCAGCCGCAGCGAGCAAATTTCCGCGAATCATTGTCGTCGCTAGAGTCGCTACGGTGATCGGCCATTTTTTAACGACGACGTTTCACGTGAAAGTAACAAACGAGCGGGAGAGCCAGACGGATGGTGTAATTGACCTTCCGCGTGGAATGCTAGACCGAGGCGGGAACCGCTTCCGAAAAATCGGACAGATGTAAATCCACTATTATAAAGGGTGGCGGGAAACACCTACTGTGAAAAACAGACAAATGACCTTTTTCCATTCACGTCGCTGGTTCCAAAAATCTACAGACGGGCAACATAATGTCGGACACTCAGGTAAATCTATGATAGTTAATCGTTATTTACAATAGAATGACGACATAGCAGGCAGGTAAGCGACATAGAGACAATCGTTCAAGGCGCTATCTGCCTGAAAAACTCCGGTGTGGTTGGTATGGTGGGGGTATGGGAATATGTAACGCTGTCTATGTTCGAGGAGGAAATATAGGAAATGTGGTTCCGTGTGTACATGACGTATAATTAAAATCAGCGGTAAGCAGGAAGTCGAGTGGTGGGAACACCGGACTCGTAACCGAAAGGTCGCAGGTTCGAATCTTCCCACTACTTGACTTTTCTACGGTGATCCTCAGCAAGTCATTTATCCCCGATTGCTGGAGTGAACCATTCTAGTAGATTCTCGATGTTATCCTTGGCGTGGTGATATGTGAGTGTCGAAGGTATTGTATATGCGCTGAATATCTGCCAAAAAACATTTCATTGTAAACCGCATCTGAGAACTTTTCTTAGCTGATACTTGCGGTATATAAATGTTATACTTTACTTTGAAACGGAAAACAGAAAAACGTAATACTACTATACATTTTTTTTATGAAGGGTTACAAATAAGTCCGTGTCAACCTGCTCGTTACCTATACCTTCTTGTTGCCCCTTACTGTTATAACGAAGAACCTTACTTTTATAACTAAGGAATTATCATTGTCAAAGTAATTCGGTACAACCGTCGTTGACTTATTTGACTCTTGCATATTGTCGATGGGATCAGGTTGACGTCATATTTGATTTCTCGGCAGTGATCGCTCCATGGTATGTCTCATCATTTGTAATAACACACGCTATAAAGGATTACTCCGCACGGCTAGCGAGCCTCCATTTTAGAATTTTGCGAGAGGTCACTCTGTCCGAGATTTGACCCGTACGTTACGATAGTAAACAACTCGACCTGTACAATGCGCAGCCGCCAAAGACAGCTAACGGTGACTGGCACCCAATGTTCAAAGAAGTCGAAAACTCGGCTTGGGATAAAACACCCCCCTGCAGTTCATAAAGAACACAATAAAAGCTGTTGTTAAGTAGACAGTGGAATTTAGAGAGGCGCGCCCGATCGCGAAGGTATATATTAGACATCGTAAAAGAGCACGATAATGAACCGGTCGAGTTTGGAAATTGATACCAACAAAAGAAACACATTCCCGCGGGTCGCTGAACCTTGATTTATACGGCAGATTCGATTCGTGGATTTATTCCGCTGCATTGTCATAATTTGCGACCATTGTAGGTGATTATTACGGTATTTATACGAGATGTGTGGAATGCAAATAAACATGTTTTGATACTTGTGAAAAGAGCATTATCGATATATTTAGTATTACTTCGCGTGCGTTTCTTTGTGTCCACGCCAGGTCCGAGAATGGACTCTCTTTTAAGGCGGAGAGATACTGAGAATACAGATCAGAGCTGCACAATCATCGAGAGGTAGAATTATACGAATGAAGTAGTGTGGTAAAACACTGCCTCAGAGAATAACAAAAATCCACGGTGAATCTGGAAGAATTATTTCACAGTCGTAATGTTTAGCCGCGAGAAGTATCCGTTGGTGGCAGTTGTGTTTCGGCCAGACCCGACCATAACCACACGCATACGTAATCGTGTCGAGTTGGTCGCTATCGGATCGCGCTGCGAGTTCTGGGTGCGTAAATGTGTGGGCATTAGTAACTGTTGTTTAGTTAGCATTGAGTCTTTTACCGCGGTAATCATAGTGAGGACCATCTTTGTCCCTTTGCAAACCAAACTGGCGTAATAAACACAACAAATATTCATCATAGTGGGTGAACAACGAACTGAAACCACGTGTCTGGGCAGACAGCTCCCAATCGTCTATCCACGCCACTGATCGTCGATTATATGTTTTTTATACGTGACGTATATGCCACAGTTTCTTCATGACAGCGAGCGTGGCTGAACTCCACCGAATCTACTCTATTTAACTCGACTCATTCAATTTTTTAATTTCCCACCTTCACCTTCAATCAGTCATTATTTATTTAATAATAAAGGTAAAGGTAAAGGCGAAGTTTTGGTGCTACTTTAAAATTAAATGTCAGTCGCACGTATAACATTGCCCTGTTACTTCCCTAAGATATTTTTATAATAAACCATTCCACGACAAATCTTTCTCAATATTCAAGCACGAAAATCTTACTCATTTCCTATTGTGGAAGGCTCGGGGGAAAACTCCCTAGTTGATGCTGGTTCGAACTCGCAACTTCTCATGTCAAAATACCGAATCGTACCAAGTATAAAATTGTTTTGGATTCGTGTATATAAGTTTTTTCAGAATCGTTTATAATTATACGGGTTAGTTGTGAAAGTATGCAGTCCACAACCGGGTTGGTAAAATGCAGTTGTTGCAGTCAGTACTGACCTTTTTGTTTGGGATCTGGAATACAGGCCGGGGGTTATCAAGCTCCCCACAACTATTTTGGCCGTTTCGAACCCCCTGCAAAAAGCCACAATATTGCGATATTTTCATGATGGCATAGATGCGATAGAATCGACAAGATCCTGTAAAACAGCTTGTTTCTTTACTTATTCTCATTTGTAGTTTAGCCTGGCACTTATTTCCACATTCTCCACCCTGAAATAACCGCACTTGACGTACTTTTACGCAACATCCTATATAAGAACAAATAAATAACGCTGCAGTCATGGTTTATTTCCATTAATACAGCATTGATAGCAGCGACTCTCGTAGGTTGAATGCCAGACGTCTCAACGGCTAGTCGTCTTCCAGTAATAATTCACGGGGGATATATAGCTGGTGGTCATGTAAAAGCCATTATTTCTATTGGCTGGCGATGTAACCCACAGGCAATGTAACCCTATCACGGTGACTATCTTCCACTTCATTATTCTGAGTTGATTAATTACGCTCTTCCATTTCATCTCCATATCCACCTCTTCACATTTTTCATTAGCGTCCCACTTGATGGGCAGCTATTCCTATTTATCCAGTTATGCAATTTGAGCATCTCTGAGGACTAGAGATCCTATAAATATGGAGATGCGACAACGCCGGTCCCAGTTTTCATCGGTTAATCGCCATTTTGGGACTTTTGTGCGAAATGTTTACCGTGGTTACCATTATAAAAACTTCATTTAAACGCTGGCCTTCCGCATGTTTGGCAGCCATTAGCAGGCCAACGACGGGTATAAAATGTTTCCTTTTCCAACGAACCTTGAAGGGAATAAATTATGTACAGTTAAACTATGAGAGGGGGTGTACCAAATTTATGAAAGATGCAAATTCACCATCATCATTATCATCAGTCTGTGATATTCCACTGTTGGGCAAAGACCTCTCTCAATATCCGCCCGCGTCTCGCTCGTCAGCCAGAGTCCTGTCCATGCCAGGGTCCCTGCTGCTTGCACAAGCTCATTCTGCCGTCGCATTTTCGGTCTTCCGCGATTTCTCATTCCATAGATCGGTTGCCATTCAGTTGTTAATTGAGTCCATCTTTCATCCTCAATTTTTGCCACATGTCCTGCCCATCTCCATTTACTTTGTTTGCCTGTGGCAATGATGTCTTTGACATTAGTTTGTTGTCAGATCCCAACGTTTGTTTTTCTATCCCGTCTACTGTCGCCCGTCATCATCCGCTCCACACTTCGCTGCGTGGTTCTTGTTCTTTTTGTTCTGTTTTTCTTTGTTAGAGTTTTTGTTCCATTTTCTTTGTTAGAGTCCATGTTTTACTTCCATATTTCATAGTTGGTAGGATGCATTGATCAAAAGCCTTTTTCTTCAGACAATTAGGAATAGTTTTTTTCTAAGAAAATGTCTTAATTTTTATAAAAGGCCATACAAACTTACGAGGGTGGAAATTTATCTCCCTGAAAAGGATTCGAAGAGAGCTGCCTGTATTTTCCATCCCAGATCTTTTATGGTATCAAATCATGTCTTAATTTGTATATAAATTGGACATTTTTGATGTAAAATATCCTGATTTATTCTTTGCTGATGACACAAATACATAAAAATATTTTAGTGTTCGATTATAATAGATAGTAATCTAACATGGTCAGACCACATTCCACACATTAAAGGGAAAACTGCCAAAAATTTGTCCATATTATATAAAGGCAATAACATTTTGCATCAACCAGTTGTACGTACATTGTATTGCTTATTTATATTGTCCATTGAATTGTTGTTCTGAAATGTGAGGAAATAATTGCTCTACTTGTAATCAATAAATTATCAGTATTACAGAATAAAGCTATAAGAATTATTGAAAATGACCCAATATTGACTTCAACAGGCCTGCTGTATGAAAATCTTAATCGAGATAGTCCCTGAAGGACTGTATGTCCATCGCGGGGGTGAGACTACATGAATATATTGAATATATTAGCTATTCAATATATCACGTTTATTACTCTTTGCTGTTTTATGTGCAAAATGTTTCGTCTCTTACTCTCTCATAGATTAATGCGTTACTTGTTGTTATATCAAATACTCGCCACTCTGAATCGAATTTTATGGTTTTTATTTCATAAAATTGTTTCAAAATCATTGTCTATGTCACTTTTTGGAGTAAAATCGTGGAATAATCTACTAACTGAGGTCAAAACGTGTAACTCACTGTGTCAGTTTAAGTACAGTCAAACCTGCCCGAACGGCCACCTGTATTAAGCGGGCACCCGTCGTAACGGTCACTTCAAATTCCTCCCGA
>WURV02174978.1:0-30827 GCA_011762755.2 Epimenia babai | reverse complement strand
CGGAGAGAGTGGAGTCGGAAAGACCGCCCTCACTCGAGAGTTCCGCAACGATGTCGAAGACGACAATGACGTTCTCGTTCTTGCTGGAACCTGCCACGAAAGAGAGTCGATGCCGTTCCAAGGGGTCGACGGTGTCTTGGAATCGTTGGCGCAATACCTCTTCGAACACTCTTCGTCGTTGACGATTGAGATGAGAACGTGGGCACACGCCCTTGAAGCGCTCTCCCCCTCGTTTGCAGACGTTGCTCGTCAGCCCGACACACAGCAAGCTCTTGATCCTGTCGAGAAACGTCGTGAGGCCTTCAGGGCGCTGAAGGCTCTCCTGAGCGAGATCTCCAAACGCGTGACAGTTCTCGTCGTCGTCGACGACGTCCAGTGGGGTGATGGCGACGGGAGTCGGCTACTAGCAGAAGTTCTCGCTCAACCCACCGCGCCACGCACCCTCCTCGTCACAACGAGCCGTGGAGACGGCGCCGAAACGCCTCCCTTCGTCAGCGACTTGCAACATCTTCTCTCCGCGCGTGGGAGCGATGCGCCCCAGGAAACGATGCATCTGACGCGGCTCACTGACGAACAGCTGCTAGAATGCCTTCCTCCGGACGTCGACGGACTGACACTCCACAAGGAAGAAATCGTTCGCGCCGCTCGAGGACTGCCGTTTTTGGCGAGAGCGCTCGGCGCCTACCCGTGGGAGGAAGGACAAAAACCATCCCTTGATGTCGTCGTTCGGCAGCGTCTCCGAGAGGCACCTCAAGAAGCGATCAGCGTGATGCGCGCGGTTGCACTTTCGCCAGTTCCGCTTCCCCAACCTGTGGCGCTAGAGAGCGTCGGCGCAGCTCATTTGCGCCACGAAGTACTCGCTGCCCTTCGACATGCTGGCTTGATCCGCACCGCTGGGGAATCTCCGGACGGTCCGTTGGAGCCGTATCACGCGTTGGTGGCCAAGACGGTTCAGGAGCAGCTCGGCGAAGACGCGCAGCAGCAGATCCGTCTCGAACTGGCGCAATCACTCGAGCGAAAGGCGCTCGCTTCGGCGGAACTGCTGGCCAGTCTCTTCCATTTGGGTGGAGACATGACGTCAGCGTCCCGCTGGGCGCCGATCGCAGCTCGGGAAGCCGAGCGCTCCCTTGCTTTCGACAGCGCCGCCTATTGGTATGGGCGCGCCGCCACCTGGATGCCCCTCCAGGCAGCCGACCTTCTCCCTAAGAAAGCTCGCTGTCTGGAGTTTGCCGGTCGCTCCGCCGCGGCGGCAGAAGTCTACGAAGAATGCGCCAAGCTTTCGGACCTTCCTCAAGTGGAGCTCGTTCGGGCGGCCGGCTCCGCCTGGCTGAACGCAGGACACGTCGACAAAGGGTTGGCAGCCCTCGCCCCGGAACTAAAAGACCATCGAACTCCCATCCCGAGCTCGGAGAAAGCCGCTCTTTTCAAAAGCATGCTGCTGCTCTGGAAGCTCTGGCGTCGTGGTGTTTCCTTCAACAGCACAGCAGAGGACGCGTGCGAGCCTGAGTTATTGGCTCGAGTTGATGCAACGTGGAATGCCTCCAAGAGCCTCAACGTGGTCATGCCCATGCGAGGTTTCGCCTTGCAGCTGCATAGCCTCATGGCAGCACTGGACGCGGGGGAACCACGACGAGTCGCTCGTTCCCTGGTCGTCGTCGGGCCCATGTTCACCATGGGTCCGTTGGAACGCTTCGGTTATGAGTTGATGGAAAGCGCCGAGCGCATCGCCAAGGAAACGGGCGACGCCTACCTACTCGGCATGTACTTGACCTTCGATGCCGTGGCGATGAGTGCACGATGGCAAGATCCTGCCTTGATTCTTCAACAGGCTGAGCAGGCGACGGCTGAACTCAAAGCAAGCGGTGAAGCGACGGCTTGGGAACGCGGGATGGCGTTCACAATTGGACTCCGCTCGCTAGAGTTGTTGGGAAGATTCGACGAGCTCCAGGAACTTGGAAGAGCATCTCTCGCCGAAAGCGTGGACCGAGACGATCTCTTCGCTCAGAGCATGGCACATCAATCTTGTGCGATGGGGGCCCTTGCTCGTTGCGATTCGAATTCCGCCCGATATCATGCCCAAGCGTCAGTGCAGGACTGGAGTCATGGTTCGTATACTGTCCAGCACTACTACGCTCGCAAGTATGAGGTTCAGAGCGCGCTGCTAGCCGACGAAAGTGAAACCGCTCGTCAGCTATTGCTTAACGCGTGGACTCGCATCGAATCGGCACAACTACTTAGGAACGCAATCTCGAAACCCGAGATTCTCCTTCTCCGAGGCCTCGTTGAAATCGCGGCAGCACGATCGGAAGGTCGGCAGCGATGCTCCCCTGCGGACAAAATGGCTCGTCTCCTCAGGAAGGAGACGAGCCAAGTGTGCGTCGCTCATAGCAAGCTCTTGTTAGCAGCCTGTCGACAATTGCGCTCCCATGAGCAAGCAAACATCGCTCTCGCCCAAGAAGCAGCCCAACAGTATCGAGACTCCGGACTCCTCTTGCAGGCCGCGTGCGTGGAGGCTCGCATCGCTCAGAGCTCAAATGACGAGTCTCAAATGAACACGGCCAACACTCGGCTACGAGAAATGGGCATCCAGACACCCGACAGCTACTTGCGCACCCAGGCTCCCTGCCTTCGGCCAATTTAGGTCTTTGTTCAGGCGCGTTTCGCAAGCAGCACGCTTTGTCCGAGCGGATGACCAGCCTGTCGGGGGAGTCAGAAAAACAAATAATCTATCTGTTTTTAACTTGTCCGGCCGGCCGGTTGTCATGTCCTGTCATGGACCGTCAGAGGTTTTCTGTATTACCCAATAAAAATTCAGCCGGTCCTCCGACTCGGCATCACGGGCGCGATGGGCGCTCATGAATTTTTTTCATCGAATCGCCCGGACGGGAGGGTGAAAAACGATTGATGAAATCGACCGAAGATCGCGTTGCCAACTTCAAGCGCCTCGAGCGCCTCGCTCCCCTCGGTTATTTCGCCATGGGGATTGGCTGGATTGCCGTTCGTGACAGCGACAACTGGCTTCAACAAAGGCTCGTCATTGCCAACGGCAGCGACTGGACGCCACAACCGGTCACTCTTCACCGTTCTCACGCCACGCAAGGTTTCGAAGCACTCCCCTGTTGGTTCTCCGAAGATTACGACCACCACATGGGGCTCGCCGTCGGCGATCTGACCGGCAACGGCTACGACGATCTCGTTGTCGCTGTGTTCGCGGGCAAAAACCAAGAGCTCGATCAAGGGGGAGTCAAGGTCTACTTGGGTGGCCCCGAAGGTCTCGACCCGAGTCCCATCTGGCTCGCCCGAGGTTTCGCGGCAACAGGGATCGCCCTCGGCGACTTACGCGGAACAGGAAAGCTCGACATCGTCGTGTCCTGTCTTTCGGAACGCGGAACGATTCAAACGCCCGAGGTTGATCACCTGGATCGATTCACCGGCTACGCCCGAATCCTCCAGAACGACTGCAGTCGTGACGGGGAAGTTCGTTTCAAAGAATGCCGGTTCGAACATCCCGCCGCTCGTGGCGCAGGCGACGTCACTCTCGCCGACGTCGACGGAAACGGCGATTTGGATCTGATCTTTGCAGGCCAGCGAACCACAGTGATCTACGGCCCGATTGATTTCGATTCACCCGAAAGCTGGGAGGATTGCCCTCTTTGGATCTCGGAAGAAGAACATCCCTTCTCCTTTTCCGTGGTCGCCTTTCAACACCCCAACTTCCCCGGTGGCCACCTGATCGCCTCGAGTCGAGGACTGCTGAGCGCCACTCAGTTGAAAGGCCGCACGCTTGCCGAGGTCGAGACAGGCATCCTCGTGCACCGCCCGGAGCAAAATCGAATGACCGGAGCTCTCCAGAAGGTCGGTGGGCTCTCCGAGCAGCGACCGGAAATTCCAGCAGGTCTAGCGGTGACTTACGCTGAGGACCAAACGCCCCATCTCGTGGCTGGCTTCCTCGACGCACGAGGGCGAGACATCCGAGGCGCTGCCTTGCGCGTCTTCCCGGGCACTTCAGAAGATAGCTCCCTACCCCTCGCCAGCGCGGAGGGCCGGCGCCTTCCCGGAGGAGGCTTGATGGCCGGGCGTGTCATTGCCCGCCCCCGCACCGACGGCCCCGCATCGATCTCCGAAGCAACGATCGAAGTAGGGCCTGAACCCCAACGAGTGATCAGTCTCCCTTGTGTACCGCTTGGAGAGCTTCTTCGCGTCGACGTCACCAACCAGGCCGGGTTTCCGATCCAAAGAAACTTCACTCGTTCGTGCAACGGAGCCGCTCTTTGTTTCTCTCCCCCTTTGCCTGCGCACTCGACCGTGTGTGTTGCGATGCGGAGCGGCGACGAGGTGGAGATCGCAGCCGCCAGCTCGGCTGCATGGCCTCCGGCGGGAGCCAGCGGCCTTTGGCGAGGACGTCTCGCTGACAACGACGCGCGAACCGTCAAAGACTCTCGACCTGCCCGCTCAGTCAGGCAGGCCGGATAACTGGGCGCAAGCCTGGGCAACTCAAAGAAAGGCCACGAAATGCAGAATGTAGACGATATGTGGAGCACAACTGACGACAACTACGACGACGAGGCTGAGGGAGCCTCGGAAACATCAGAAGAGACGGGGGAATCTCAGCAAGCCGAGGCCGAGGCGGGCTGATGACTGAATTGGCGGCGTCGACTCGCTCACAGCGAACCTTACCGTACGCGGAGTTCGAGTGGGACGCCGCCATACCCCACATTTGCCATCACTTACCTCGCGAACTCGTCAGCGAGATCGAGAACAAGCGTTTCGTCGATTTCGCCAGCTCGCTGCCCTGTCGTTGGCATTGGGGCATGTTGGAGACTCGACTCGGGAACGAGTCTCCGCCGCCTGATCTCCTCGCGGCCATGGCGCAGCTACCCGAGACCCGCAAACAACTCACGGAGCTTTTTGATCGCGGGGGCCACCAAGCGCTGGATCCAGCTCGAAAATCGCTGCTCGCTTGGGCAAAGGCAGACGGGTCTCTTTTTTCCGATTCTCCCAGCTTCTGGCTGGAATGGGATCGAGATGCTGTTGGCAAACCAGCCCTCCCTTGGCTCTTTCTTGCCCCAGATTTTCTGTCCAGACATCAAGCTCCCCTTGTTCCAGAGCAACTCGAGGAATTAGCCAACCAGTTCATGGACAGCGGGGAAGACCTGCAGATTCCGGGCGCCGCCGCCTGCCTCCGCAGAATTGCGGAACGTCTGCCCCAGGGTGGAAAGCTCATGTACTTCTCATCCCTTCGCCCACGGGGAAAAAGCATCTGCCGCGCGTTCGTGCGACTCCCTCGAGGCGGAACGATGCCTTTTCTGACTGCCATCGATTGGCCCGGTGATCGCAATCGGCTACCTGCCCTACTCCCCCTCTTCAGTCTGGATGGCGAAGACGAGTGGTGTCAGATTGAGTTCGACACGAAAGTCGGCCCTTATCTGGGGCTGGAGCTCGCTCAAACCGAACGCGGATTTGCTCACCGCCCCACGCGAGAGCAGTGGCTTGAAACCGCAGTCAACCAGGGTTGGGCGCAACGAACTCGCGCCGAGGCTGTACTCAATTGGCATGGGCAGGACAAATGCTCCCTGCCGACCGAAAACAACTTACGCGCCCTCCGAAGTTTTCATCTCAAGCTCTCCTTAGCAGATGGTGCTCCACCTCTCGCCAAAGCGTACCTTGGTTTCTACTTCCGTCGACGCGTGCAATCGTTAGCAGCATGAGCCAAAGAGGCTAAAGGCCGATCACTCGTTCCACACGCGCCAGCAAGTCATGCACGTTGAACGGTTTGGTGATGTAGCTCCTCGCTCCTGATTGGATCCCCTTGATGGTGTCCATCGCGGTGTCTTTCGCAGTCAAGAACATGAGAGGAACCCTTTTTAGATCGGGATCTTGCTTCAGTTCTTGAGCTAACGCGAACCCATCCTTCCCCGGAAGCATGACGTCCAGCAACATCAGATGGGGGCGATTCTCTCTCGCCAGCGTCAAGCCACTGTTCCCATCTGTCGCTGCAAACACAGTGTACTTGGGCGAGAAGACCTTTTGCAGGAGCTCTCGAATATCGGCATCGTCTTCGACGACCAGTATCTTTTTCTCTTTTGCCACGATGCGATCACCCTGCTGTTAGTTGCTTGTTCCTGTTGTTCCTGTTTCTCGCACGGAAGCTGGCGCCGAAACGGGACGCTTCGAAGCGATGAGTCTCGTTCCCGACGCATGCTCCAGCGAGTCAGGTTCAGGTTCATGCCTGTCGAGTTGCGGAAACAGCGAAGGAACATTGAATCGCCTCGACACGGGTACTGGCAGCGCCTCGCGACTGGAACCACCACGTTCGCGTCGCCCGCGAAGAGCCACGAACCCCAAGATCATCAGGAGCAGCGTCGCGGCACCAACGACGCCAAGCGCCCGAGCGCGCTCTCGTTCAATGGCTTTCCGTGCCACGAGCTTCGAGGGAACCAACCCAGTGGACACCCACGAGTAGCGTTCGACCGCGAGTAGAGCGATGAGCTTCCCGTTTTCGTCGACAATCGGAGTGCTCGCGTACATCACTCCCCGGCCTAGCTCGTCTTGGTACCCCTGAGCGAAGGCCAACGCGTCAACCGGGAGCGATGGCAGACTCCGACGATAAACCTCGTCAAGCCCCCCTTCCCCACGCGGATCAAGCCGCCGGGCGAACTCAGCGCCCTTCCGACTTGAGTAGATCACCTCACCGCCCGGTACGATGAGGAACACATCCGTCAGGCCATTGCGCCGCGCCAGCTCGCTCAAGAAAGGATGGTGCTCCGCGTGAGCGCGGCTGTACTTCGAGCCGTCCCGAGGATCGATGAGAAGCGCGGTGTCGCTTTCCTTGTAGGGGTTGAGCTCAACGTAGAGGTCGCGCAAGTGCGACGGGATGTAAGCTCGGTAGCCCGCAAGTAACTCGAGGGCCGCTTGAGTCACATCGCGACCATAGGCCGCGGTTCGTAGAGTTCGCCCAAGCTCAGAAGATCGCTCATGCTGGATCTGCTCCTCGAGAGCTCCCAGCCTCGCTTGATTGGCACGCAGATCTTCCTGCCTCTGCTCGCTGAGCCACACGATCGCGCCTGCGGCAAGAACGCCACAGACGACGAGCAAACCCCAAACCGTCAGGAAGGCCTGCTCTCGTTCGACAATACGAGGCCGAAAGTTCACGAGGCCTCCTGGGGCACAGCCGGAAGCGTGGGGGCAGGGAACCCCTCTCCAGGGCGTGCAAAGAGATAGCCTTGAAAGAGATCACATTGGAGTTCGAGCAAGGTGTCGAGCTCTGCTTCAGTTTCCACCCCCTCGGCAACCGCCTGGATATTGAGGTCGTTCGCTAGTTGCAACAAAGAACCAACAAGCTTCTGCCGTCGCCCACAAGTATCGATCCCGCGCACGAGCCCCATGTCGATCTTGACCAGTTCAGGTTCCAAGTCGACGAAACTGTTCAGCCCTGAATAGCCCGCTCCGATGTCGTCGATCGCAATTCGAAACCCGATGTCCTTGAGCGCGGCGATCCTCTCGTGCACATCGGGCATCCCACGCAAGCTTTCTCGCTCAGTGACCTCAAGATAGATACGTGAAGCCACTTTACCGAGCGAGGTGTCCCATTGATAAAGGCTCGCATCCTTTAGCTCGTCGGGGTGAAGATTGACGAAGAGCAATTCAGGCGCCGCCGAATTCGACACCATTTCGCGTGCAGCCGCGTTCCTCACCTCACGACCCAACTCGTGCACTCGTCCTAAAGACTCGGCTAGGTCGAGAAACGCCCCCGGATGAGGGACACCGGCAAATGAAGTTCTCATCAAGGCCTCATACGAAAACGCACGCTGCCGCGACCAACTCACGATCGGTTGATAGTGGAGTAACAGCCCTTCCAAAGCAGCGTCAAAATGAGCCTGAGCATCTTGTCCTTCAGGGCGAATTGACTCGGGTCGAGGTCTTCCTTTCGTGGCCTTCTCTACCACTTCTACGACCCGGCTCGGCTCAAAGGGCTTTTGAATGTAAGCAATCGCCCCCGAATTCATCGCTTCAACGGCGGAGTCCAACGTTGGTTTCCCGGTAACGAAAATGACGGGCAGCTCAGGTTTGACATCACGAACTCCCCCAAAGAGCTCCAATCCACCCGACCGCGGCATATCCAAGTCTGTCACGAGAACATCGAAGTCGACGGTGGTCGCCAAGACCCAGGCTTCCTCACCATCCCTTGCTGTCGCTACTTCGAAACCTCTCTTTGTGAGAATTCGTTGAAGTGTGTTGACCACAACGGGATCATCGTCGGCGACGAGTGCACGACGAGCTGGATGCTGAACCGCTTCGCCGTGATCAAGTTCAAGCGTGGCGGCCGGCAGCGCACGCGCCCCGACTTTGCCTCTTGGATTGATCGTCGTATTCGCTTCTCCCGGTCTCACCACTTCGCCCTTCCTCAAACATCGAAAAACATTGGGGAACGCTGCGCCACAAACTCTTCGATGAGCCGTGCAGCCTTCGGGCTCAACTCTTCGAACTGCACACCAAATCCTGGCGAAACAGTGGAAGTGTCGCTGTTGCGAATGTCGCGTATCCAGCGAACCGTCCCCACCACCTCAACGGAGTGCTCCCCCGGCAGGGTAAGAGAGATCACAAGCTGGGTGCCTACCGGGACCGGCTTGTACGTCGCGACGAAGATGCCCCCAGAGGAGATGTTCTCGCTCAACCCCGTATAGAAAGTCGTCTCATGGCAATAGTCGACTTCCACAGACAAGTGAGCGCGCGGAGACCGCCTTCGGCTCGCAAGAAGGGCGCCAGAAGTATCGCCAACTAGTGCCTCCGTTTTCATCATCGTCTCTGCAACCATTGAGTGGCCGTCTGAAGACAGGAAGCAAGGCACGTACCAAGCTCGCGAAAACCGCCAAGCGGGAACATGCTCCACTCTGATCCTTCGAAGTGCTGCCCAACGAGGACGATTCGTCGACGTTTCAATACGAATCGTCCTTTCCTGACGCCGTACGAGTGCCAAATCGACGATGAGTTTGACCAAAGAGCAACGCAAAAAGTCCAACAGTCACCGCCACTTCACGAAGCGGCTTGGTCGGTCCCGGCTGGTACGCACATGCAGCGGCTTGCGGAAACTCCTCGGCATAAACTGCCTGCACACCATCGCGGTCATCCGCCGCAAGGCTTCGTTGAAAGATCTCACCGGGGCCGATGTCCGGATGCATCGTCGCATCCTCGTCCTGGCTCTCAGCCAACCCTAAAACGTGACCCATTTCATGGGTCAGAACCGCTGCAAGATCATACTTTCCCGAAGGTGTGCCCGCCGAGTCCAATACACCAAATGCCATCTCCCCATTGACGACGATGTCGGCTCCAACCACATGTCCCGCGGGCGTCGACGACGTGTAGGTCAGAGCGAGTTGTTCCGCTTCATTCACCCACGCATCCAGGAGATAGATTCCGTTGTTTCTTCGTTGCTCTTCGAAATCCGGAAGCGTTCCAAGCGAGACATTCACGCTAGGAACTCCGGAAAGACCAGACCAGGCATTAGCTGCCACTTCCGCCGCCCATTCCGTTTCCTCTCTCCCGAAATGTTCAACGAACTTCTCATCAACAGTGAGGTGAATCGAACTTTGAGCCCAGCGAATCGGATGTCCTTCATTGTTGCGCTTCATCTCGTACGCCGAAGCAGTCATGGGGAGAAGCAGGCATCCGGCCAATACTCCACAAGCAACAACTGATCTCAACCCAACCTCCTTTGAACCGCAGCAAGTGCGCGAGGAGAGAGTGCAGCTCTCATGCCAGTCGTCGGGCCGCTTATTTCTCGATGGCAGGCAACGCGGAGCGCTGAAATTGGTGTGAATCGTCCTCGAAAAACTGGACGATTCACACCGCAATTTGAAACCAGTCGTTCGACTCTCGACTTCCGCTCCGAAAAGTGAGCCGTTTCGATTGGTACGCGTCGTGCATTGTCATCCTTAGGCTCTCGATTGAAGAAGAAAGGAGGCCCCCTTGATCACGATGGTGGTGGGAGAATTCCCAGCGCACACGCGAGAATCTATGACTGCGGCATGTCAACGTGCTGGCGCACAGTGTCTGTTCGTTGGAGAAACAGCTCGAGCACTCGGGCTCATTGGATCTCTAGACACCCCACCGCGATGTATCTTCGTCTCGATCAAGTCCGACTTGGGCGGGTTAGCGGAGCGACTGCGCGACTCACTCGACTACTACACAATCCCGATCGTAGGTCTGGCACCTTTCCCATGCAGCACTTCTTATCAAGAGGCCAACCGCCTGGGAGCAGACGATTCGATTCCCATTTACGACACGGGAGGGATGACTCGCCGCCTTGCCAACCTCCTTCAAGGTGATGCTCCGAAGCTACCGAGCACTCAAGAAGGAAAGGCCATTGTAGCGGTCACCGATCTCCATCAGCGGCGACAAGTCGGACGACGGCTCAGGTCGGCCGGGTACGATGTCCAGTTCGTGTCACGCGAAGGCGATCTCCCAGAACGTTCGGCAGATCGGACCCCGCGCGCCGACTTGCTCGTCACTACACCGAGCTTCATGCCGACGCGTCGCCCTCCTCGAAGAAGCTCTCCCGAAGGTCCTCTGTCCATGCCGCGCGTTACGGTTCCACGATCTGACGGAGGGGCTTTGGCTCCCAGGAAACTGAGCGACCCTGAGGTCGTGGAGCGCCTGATGTTTCTCGTCGACGAAGCAACACGCCCTACCGGTCAGGATGCACGCCGATCCAGACGTATCCAGCACGGGGCAATCACAACCTTCCGTGTCCTTCGCTCCTTTGAACACTCCTACGCGCTGACGGATAACATCAGTCGCCAAGGGCTCTACTTACGCACCCTCGACCCCCCACCAAGAGGCATGGAGGTGAAGATCGACCTACGCGACAAGTTTGGTGACATCCTACAGATCCGCGGAACCGTTGCCTGGCGCCACGCTCCAAATAGCGTCGGCGGACGGACGTGCCCTGGGTTTGGCTTGAGCATCGACGAGAAAGCTTGTCCTCCGCAAGATCTGGAAAAGTACCACGCTCTCTACGACGAAGTACTGAGGGAGGTCGAAGCCGCTGAACGTCTTCCCGCCAACCTGGCGGAATCCGAGACCGACGATGAAGAAGGAAGCGAAGAGGAAATCGTCGAAGTGGCCACCGAAGTCAACCCGGTTTCTGGCTCGCTCCCTCTTGAGAAAACAGATGAAATCGCCCCAAAGGAGATGAACGTCGACGAGACACCAAGCGCGGTTCTTCCGACCTACTCGACCGACGGAGAAAAATCATCAGAGACCGGTTGAGCTCTGCTCCCTCGACAACTCGGCGGCAGAATGCTGAAGGTGAAAGTGCTCCCGCCCCCCGGTCGATCTTCCACCACCACATCGCCTCCGTGGGCTTGAGCAACCAAGCGACAGAAAGTGAGACCAAGTCCGGTCGAAGGCACCTCTTGGTCGACGCGAGCCTGGATCTGACCGAATTTTTCGAAAATCCGCTTCTTGTATTCGTCAGGGATCCCTGGACCTCTGTCTTGAACCGTGATGGCCCAGCCACGCCCCGCTGTCTTCCAACGAACCTGAACCCCTTCCCGAGCCGGGGACGCCTTGAAGGCATTGTCCAAGAGGTTCACGAGAACTCGTTCGACGAGATCACGATCACAGCGCACGCCCTCCGGTAATTCCGAATCAACGAGTAAACGCTCCGCCCGATCAGGACCCAAGAGCTCAATCACACGGTTCATCATCTCAGAAGGCTCACAAGATTGAACCTTGAGCGGCATCTGTTGCGACTCCATTCGATTGATGTCGAGAAGCTCATTCACCATCGACATGAGACGACGAGAACTACGAAGCGCCTGTTGAATGTCGCCCTTCTCCACCACGCCACTGCGACTCTCAGCGTCCTCCTCCATGAACTTCAGTGACGCCACAATCCCGGTCAACGGGGATCTCAAGTCGTGAACAATCATGTCGGTCAAGTTGTCGCGCAGAAGCTGCAAGGCCACGAGATGATCGTGAGCTTCGGCAAGCTCACGATTCTGGGCGTCCAGCTGTGTATGAAATCGATAGAGCCGTAGATGAGTATCGACCCGAGCGCGCACCTCTTCCAACCGGAAAGGCTTGCTAATGAAATCCACGCAACCTGCTTCGAAAGCGCGAAGCTTGTTTCGTGTTTCCGACAGAGCACTGATGAAGAGGACTGGAATCGTCGCGGTCTCCGGGTTTGCCTTGAGCCGCCGACAAACCTCGAAGCCAGACATCTCAGGCATGTTGATGTCCAACAAGATCAGCTCAGGAGGACGATGCTCAACAGCCTGAAGAGCCATCGGCCCGCTCGAAACCGGTCGAACGCGATGCCCTACCTCTTTGAGCAAACCAGAAAGAAGCTCAAGATTCGGTTTCGCATCGTCCACGATGAGAACGTCCCCAGGGGTTCCCTTGCCAATGTTCTTGGTCATGAGTCTCAATGTTCGCCTGGCGACAGCTCGATTCCTTCCAAACATTCGATGATGGATCGGTAGTGATAGCCACCAGCTAGCTCTTCAACGCGTTCCCGGAGACGCTCGTCAGTCAACTCACGAGCGATCTCCAATACGGCATCGCGATCCCCGGCCTGCGCCGCCGAGATCAACCTCGACAAAAGCTGCGGAGAAGCATCAACAACACCAACAAACCGACGCATCGGAGAACTGGAAGCTCGAGGCCGAAGAGACACACTTCGGTCCAAAACCTCGTGGGAAGCAAGGTGAGAATCGGCGGCAGGGGCGACGTAGTGCACCCAAGTCACCGGAACACTGAGTCGAAAGACGCTCCCTCGGCCAAGTGTACTTTCCAGCGTCAAATCTCCGCCAAGAAGCCGAGCATGTTGCCGACTGATAGCAAGACCGAGCCCCGACCCTTCCTTGCGAGCTCCTCCTCGACCTCGAGCGTACTTGCGAAACACATTCTCGGCCTCAACCGGATCCATCCCCGGACCGGTGTCCATGACTTGGACATCAAGCGAGCAACGATCACTGACGGGATCATCTGCGGAGACCAAGACTAGTACTCCTCCTTGGCTGGTGAATTTCACAGCATTCCCGATTAAGTTGATCAGGATTTGCCGCAACTTCAACGGATCACTGATGACGCGATTCGGTGTGTCGGGAGCGATGCGACAACTCAGCTTGATGTCCTTCATCTCGGCGTCTGGCTCGAAAATGGCGAGCACTTCATGAAGTAGAGTTGGCAACTCGAACGCGCTGGAATGAACCTGCACCGAGCCCGACTCCAGCATCGACACCTCAAGAAACTCGTTGACCAGTCTCAGTAGATGCTCGCCTGCCTTTTCAATTCCCTGCGCCCGACGTCGAGAATCAGACGTGAGCGCTGGGTCTTCGATCAACAACTGGGCAAAGCCGAGAATCGCATTCAGAGGCGTCCGAAACTCATGCGACATCGCCGAGAGCAACACGGGAAGCGGAGGACCGGACTCCTCGTGTGAAGAGTCAGAACCGTCCGCTCCATCGCTTTCTTCGGGAGCCGAGGCGATCATTTGAACCTACTCGATGCTGAACTGACGGCACTTCCGGTAGAAGAAAGATTTGTCAGTTCCCAAACTCTGCGCCGCGGAGCTCTTGCTGTTGCCGTGCTCACGCAAGGCCTCGGTGATCAACATCCGCTCGAGTTGATGAAGGCGATCACGGTAGCTCACTCCCGGTTGATAGATCGCGGGCGAACCATGAGACTTTTCTTGTGGCCGGTTCGAAGGGGACGCAAGGTCCACGATATGCGACCGTTCGATCGTTTCGCCCGGAAACAACACGGCTAGACGTTCAACGATATTTTGGAGCTCACGTACGTTTCCCGGAAACGCCCCTTCGGAAAGAAGTTGCATGGCCTCGGGAGAGATCTGAATGCGATTTTCCGGTTCAAAACGTTGGATCAGATGTTCAACGAGAAGAGGAATATCACCACGCCGCTCTCTGAGAGCCGGCGCGGTCAAGGTGACGACATTCAGCCGATAGAGAAGATCCTCGCGAAAATCCCCCGAGGCCACCATGTCGTCGAGGTTCTTGTTCGTCGCCGCAATCAGACGAACGTCCACCTTGATTGTCTGGCTCCCTCCAACACGTTCAAACTCGCCTTCTTGGATGACGCGCAGCAACCTCACCTGAGCTTCCAAGGGGAGTTCACCAACCTCATCTAACAGAAGCGTACCCGTGTGAGCCAACTCGAAACGCCCGCGTCGCCGCGACGTCGCTCCCGTGAACGCGCCCTTCTCATGTCCAAAGAGTTCACTCTCAAGAAGGTTCCCAGGGAGCGCACCGCAGTTCACTTTCACGAAAGGTCGATCACGACGACCCGAACAAAGATGAAGAGCATTCGCTACCAGCTCCTTGCCTGTTCCGTTCTCTCCCTGGATCAGCACTCGACACTGACTTGGTCCAACCCGTTGAATCATCTTCTTCAAGCCGACCATTGGCGGAGTCTCACCGACCATCGCATCGACGACTTCTGCGCTCGTTTGGGCATCGATGGACGGCATCAGCGAATCCGGCGCAGAAAGAGCCTGGGTCATTGCCCCGCGAAGCCGATCGAAATCGAGCGGCTTCTGAACGAAGTCAATCGCCCCGCGTTTCACGGCCTCAACAGCCATATCGATCGAACCGAGGCCAGACATCATGACTACTGGTTGGGCTCGCCATCTGCCCTTGATCTCATTCAGTAGTTCCAGGCCATTCATCGACGGCATATCCACGTCCGTCAGCACGACATCAACGTTGTCGATTGAAAGAACTTCCAACGCATCACCCGCTGAGTTGGCCGTCCGAACGGTGTAACCGTCTCGCGCGAGGATGCGCGACGCCACGCGCGCGTGCTCCTCGTTGTCATCGACCACTAAAACTTGAGCTCCCATTCACCCTCCAAGATTCCTCTCCGCTTCGGAGCAAGAAAAAGTTTCTCCACCTAACTCTTGAGACAGAGATATCGGATCAATTGAAGTGCTCCAAGAGCCAAGCACCCGTGTGTAATGGTCTGTAATTGGCTCTCTAACGAATTGCTAGCGACTAAAATCAACCACTCGTGGACGATTCGTCCACCTGGAGGACAACTCGGATTGCAGGAAAAACCAGCTGGTTCAGAGCAACGAAGTGATGTTGGATAACTTCACCTCACTTTGGTCGATCAGCCCTCTAACATACAACTCACAATTTACGCCATAGCATCAGAGCGAACTTTCTAAGGCATACTGGACCGCGTCTGACGACGGGCATACTCTGATTTTTGAATGGCGTCGCTAGTCACCAAGCAAACGGTGGGTGGCGCTGTGTCAAAGGGACACGGCCCATCAACCGGCTGGGGGAGAGTCTTCCTCGTAGGCATCGGAGAACAGGAACAAGAATTCTTCCATTCGTTCCTGAAAACCGATTGCACCCTCGTCCGCGTCAACGAGACGAAAGAGACTCTGAGTCTTGCTCAGAAGACTCCTCCGGAAGTCTTCATCCTCAGCTCCTCGCTTCTCTCGAGCGACTTTTGGGAACAACTTCGAAAGCAACCAGAGCTGGCGGATGTTCCCACCGTTTTTCTCATCGAAGGAGATCCTTCGGGTGAAGTGGAAAGGACTCTTCGTGAGCGCTCCATCGAATACTTTAAACGGCCGCTCGACCTAGGCGCCATTCGCTCGCGCTTACGGAACCTTCTGGCGCTTCAACGGCGAATTCACAACCAACGACTTCTCAACAACGCTCGTTGGCGATTCGCCCTCGACGGATCGGAGTTCGGCGTTTGGGATTGGGACATTCGGTCGGGGTTGATGAGTTGCTCCGCCTCTCTCTGTCAGCTCATTGGTTTGACTGCTTCCGAACAAGAGCTGTCGCGCGAACAATGGCTCAGGTGGACTCATCCTGATGATCGGGAAAGAGTAGAAGAAGGTCACCGCGCACTTCAAAGTGGTCAAGAGTCGACGCTCGATTTGGAGTACCGGCTCGTTTGCTCCGAGCGCCCCACCGTTTGGGTTCATGAACGGGGTCGAACCCTACAATGGATCGACGGTGTACCGAGCAAAGTCATGGCGGTGTTGACCGACACGACTCAACGACGGACCAGCGAAAGAAGGCTAGTCAAATTAGCCAATTACGACTCTCTCACCGACCTGCCCAATCGCAAGAAATGCCTTCAATTCATTTCCGAGGCGGTCGAGCGAGCCCATGTCACAGGAGGAACGGCAAGCCTCTATCGTATCGACCTCGGGGGTCTGGCCGAAGCCAATCATTCGCTGGGTCGTCGTGCAGGTGACGAGATTCTCAAGCAAGCCGCGAATCGACTTCGCGGGTACGTTGCAGCGCCGGAGCACGTCTGTCGCTTGGGCGGGAAGGAGTTCGCACTCATTGGAGATCGTTCGGATCCAGAACTTGCTCCAGTGCACGCAGCAGCCATAGCCAATGAAATCGCAGAAGAGCTCGCGCGTCCCTATCAACTAGGAGGCGAATCAGTCTCTTGCTTCTGCGACGTCGGAGCCTGCGTCATCGAAGAGGACATCGAAAACCCTGAAGAGGCAATTCGACGTGCCGAGATCGCGCTCGACGAGGCCCGTCGCGGAAAGAACACAGCGGCGGTCTTCCACGCAGAGATGTTGGTGCGGCTCGAAGAAAGAACGCAGCTGTTGCGTGACCTCAAGCGCGCGGTGTTCACGGATGAATTTCATGTCGCCTACCAACCCATTGTGGAAGGCCGAGGTCGTATTGTCGGCGTTGAAGCTCTCGCTCGATGGCATCACCCAGTGCGCGGGCGAGTTCCCCCCTCGGAGTTCATCCCGCTCGCGGAAGAGTCAGGTTTGATGGTCCCTCTCGGAGTTCGCCTCCGCCGACAGATCTGCTCGCAGCTCGCCGCATGGGCGAAGCACCCAGCGACAGCAAAGCTCATCGTTTCCGCCAACGTCAGCCCTGTCGAATTTCGCGCGACCGGCTTCGCTCGCGACTTGGTCCTCATGATGAAAAACAGCGGCATCTCACCGCAACTCTTTCAGCTGGAAGTCACCGAGAGCCTGCTGATGAGCGACTTTGAAGGCGTCTCCTCGACGATGAACCAGCTTCGCGAATCTGGCATTCGCTTCGTCCTTGACGATTTCGGAACAGGATATTCGGCGCTCACCTACCTCAAGCGGCTCCCCTTCGAGCGACTGAAGCTCGATCGCTCATTCGTTCGAGACATTCTGACTGATCCTATCGACGCCAGTCTTTCCAGAGCGATTCTGGCTATGGCTCAAAATCTGGGACTAGAAGCCGTAGCCGAAGGCGTGGAAGAGGAGAGCCAGGTCAAGATCCTTTCGGAGATGGGGTGCTCCAAGTTCCAAGGATACCTCTTCAGCAAGCCCAAGGAGGCGCCCGAGATCGAAGCATTGTGCCGTCAGTCGCTTCGTTCTCCCGCATCAATCTTTCACGCAGTGCGACGTCGCTCAACCCCACCAATCAGCGCTCAAGAACTCGAGCAACTCGCGTCCATTCTCGTCGTCGACGACGATCCAACGACCCTTGGACTACTCAAACGCATCCTCAAGAGCTTTCCCAACCTGCGTGCAACGCAGAGCCCTCTTGAAGCAAAGCGAATGGTGGAAGAGGCGCCTCCAGATCTCCTGCTTTTGGACACCAAGATGCCTGAACTCAACGGATTTGAGCTCTTGGAAGCAATTCGGCAAACACCGGGACTCGGCGACATTCCAGCAATCTTCGTCACGGCCCTACTCGACCCAGAGACAGAGCTTCGAGCGCTGGCCATGGGAGCGGCAGATTTCGTCAGTAAGCCAATTTCCGCGGCACGCCTCAAGCTCGCTGTACGCAACCAAATCAGAATCAAACGTCAGACGGATTCCCTGAGAAGACAGGCGAGTGCCGATCCACTCACCGGAATCGCAAATCGTCGGTCTTTTGATCGAGCTCTTGCACGAGAAGTTGCGCGAGCCATCGAAGCAAAGACATCTCTGTCACTTCTCATGGTGGATGTCGATCGGTTCAAAGCGATCAACGACGAACAAGGACATCCTACCGGAGACAGTTGCCTCTCTGCCATCGCTACGGTGCTCACCAAATTGATTACACGTCCAGTCGACTTGGTCGCTCGCTACGGGGGTGAAGAGTTCGGCATCGTTCTTCCCCTGTCCAACGAAGAGCAAGCGTGCCACGTCGCGGAAACGATCGTCACAGAAGTTCAAAAGGCTGCGTTAGGAAACGCCTTCGGCCTCACAGAACCGATTACCGTCAGCGTGGGCTGGGCCACCATCGACGGAGACGAAGCGTCACGAATCGTGTCCCCTGAAACCCATCTGCTGGATCGAGCAGACCGCGCACTTCTCATGGCCAAGGAAAAGGGCCGAAACCGCGTCTGCGGACCACTAGATCTGATCGCCCCCCGCGAGGAAGTGAGTTGATGATGAGCACGACTGAAGACGCTAGAGAACTACCCGGTGTCGATTTGAACGACGCCCGAAAGCGACTGTTCGACGACGAAGCCTTCTTGATCACCCTGCTAGGCGAGTTCGTTCGTCACGGTCTGTCATTAGAAGATTCGTTGACCTACGAGCTCGATAGCGGCAACCTCGAGGAAGCGCTCCGGAAGGCTCATCAGCTTCGAGGGGGTGCGGCGAATCTGGCTGCAAAACTGATCGAATCTCGAGCTCGGCATCTCGAAGAGAAACTGGCCGGCACCACTCCACTCCAAGCCGGAAACGGCGAAGTCCGCCAAACGATCGATGCGCGGCGCAACGAACTCAGGAGCGAGTTGGAACGGCTTCGCAACGCGCTTCTCCGCTCGCCGACCCCGATCGAAGAACCACCTGTTTCGCACCGCCGTGATTCTGCGCTCGCTAGCCCCGAAGCGCGAAGCGCCGCGCGTGTGCTCATCATCGACGACAGTGATGCGATGCGTTCCTATCTCCGAGTGACGATCACCAAGGAGATGAGCAACGTCGAGGTGACCGAGGCGAGTGACGGGCTGGCCGGCTACCGCAGCCTGATCGAAGAAAAACCAGACTTGGCCCTTTGTGACCTACAAATGCCACAGTTCGACGGAATGAAACTCCTCACGATGCGGGCGACGCGTCCCGAGCTTCGAGAAATCCCCATCATCATGCTGACGGCCGAGCATGAAATGGAGAGGAAAGTCGAAGTCCTCAATCGAGGAGCAGCTGACTACGTCACGAAACCGTTTCACGGACAAGAACTGATCGCCCGAGTTCGGATCCATCTCGGGCTCAAACAACTCAAAGATGAACTACACGACGCCAACGCGAAACTGGAAAAGCTCGCTACAACGGACCAACTCACCTCGCTTTTCAACCGGCGTCGCTTCGATCACTTCCTTCGCGAAGAGATCGCTCGAACGGTCCGGTACAACACGCCGCTCTCCCTCATCATGATCGACCTCGATTTCTTCAAGAAGGTCAACGACGAGTACGGTCACGCAATGGGAGACACCGTTTTGCAAAACGTTGGAGCACTACTTCAAGAAACGGTGCGAGCCACCGACCGTGCGGCGCGATTCGGCGGTGAAGAGCTCGCAGTCATTCTGCCCCACACGACAGAGACCGGCGCACAAAAAATGAGCGAACGAATCCGTGAGGCGATCGAAAACAAGATGCACCAGCTCGGCTCGGCAGAAGTTCGTTGCACGGCAAGCCTCGGAGTAGCTGGAACCTGCGGAGCTGGCTCGACGATTCGAAGCCTGCTGCGCAACGCGGATCGAGCACTTTACTCGGCCAAAGCGGAGGGCCGGAATCGAGTCATCGCGGCTTCACAACTTGAAAAGATGGAACTTGCAGCAACGGGAGGACACTAAATGGCGATTCACAAGGCACGCCTCGCCGAACTCAGCCAGGCTCAACTGTTCAACGGGGTCGACCTCACTCCGCTGGAGCACTTGCTCTGGCGTTGTCGAGTTCTCGAACTTCAAGCAGAAGAACAGCTGATCCGGCTGGGCGACTCGGATGGCCATCTCTACGTCGTGTTGGAAGGTGAGTTTGGTGTTCATGTGCAAGACCCTGAGGACGAAGCTATCGCAATCGTCAAAAAGGGAGATTCAGTAGGAGAGCTTGCGGCCCTCGATCGAAAACCGCGTTCCGCTGCCGTCGTTGCTCGAGGGCCCTCGCGAGTGCTCGCTATTCAGGAAGACGTCTTTTGGTCGTTGATGGGATGCTCGCATCGTCTTGCTCTCAACCTGCTGGAAGTGCTCGGAGAAAGACTCCGAGGAAACAACGCAACGATCGCAGACACCCGGCGGCTCCAAGCACAATACAAACGCCACGCTTCAACAGACACTCTCACGGGGCTCATCAACCGCCGCGGTCTCTGGGAGATTGGGGAACGCCTTCTGCGACGCTTTGCCTTCACCAAACGTTCGCTTTCATTGATGATGATTGACGTGGATCACTTCAAGCGATTCAACGACGACCACGGTCATCAAGCCGGAGACTTTGCACTCTTCGCGGTGGCGCAGGTTCTACGCGGTGGTCTCCGTCCGACGGACTTCGTCGCCCGCTATGGAGGAGAAGAATTTACGGTCCTTCTTCCGGAAACCCCGCTTGCCGGTGCACGGATCGCAGCTGAACGTGTTCGTGAACTGATCAGCTCCACCCCTCTGGTCACACCCGAGGGAGTTCATCTTCCGCGAGTCACGGTTTCAATCGGTGTTGCAAAAGCATCGGACACGGAACACCTCGACACCCTGATTCGTCGAGCAGACGAAGCGCTCTATGAGGCGAAAAGGAACGGGCGCAACCGTGTTGAACTCTCTGGCGCCGTCTCCGCAAAGATCCCCGCCACCGCGTCATAAAGTGCGGCTCAATTGGCGCCGTGTGTTGGCTACTCGCCAAGAAAGTCGAGCGCCTCCGAGAGTGAGCTCATAAACACGACGTTGACCCCAGCCACAAAGGCCACAGCTGTCCCGATCATTCGAATCGAAGATTGGGCGGTCACACACACACCCTTGTCAGCTCCGGACCGCGCCAATGTAGAGAGCAAACGAGTGCCGGCTGCACGGACGTCAACTGTGTAGCTCTCCGTGGCTAAAGCGTCGAAAATGAAAGCCCGAGGAAAGCGGCCTCTCAAGTCTTTCTCCAACTGCTGAGTCAGGAGATCAGTTTGCTGCCCGTTGGCAACTTTCGGGAAGCGAACAATCACGACATCTCCCATCCAGAAGATGCTTCGTTTAATTTTCGCTGGCCGCAGCGAATCGGAAATGGTTTTGCGAGCGTGGGCGATCATGAGACGGCACGATCCTCCTGGTGATAGCGATGACAAAGACCAGTCCATGCCAAGTTTCCGAACACCCACTCTTCGAGGCCGTCGATGTAGGCTCCCGTGGCAGAGGAACCTGATTCCAACAGTTTCTTACTCTCGGATTCGAAGAGCGCCCAATCCGTGTTGTAGATTTCAGAGACGGCTGCGTACGCCTCGTCTTGATCCAGACGATACTCTTTGGCGACGACAGCGACGATGTTCATCGGGTCTCCAGCTTCCGCTTCCTTGCGATAGGAATAGATGTCGTTAGCCCAAGCACAAAGGAGGGAAGCCCTCTCTCGCAAAGCACAAACGACAGGATCATACGCTTCTCGCCCGGTGAGTGGTTCCTTTGAAAGCTCGATGAGATCAAAGACGGGAAGAGTTCCGATGCTCCAAGCACGAAGGCGGCGATACTCCGATAGGCTGATCGGCTCGCTTGATTTACGGGCGTAGTACTCCATGACGCAGCCATCGAAGTAATAGTGCAGACTTTCACCAAAACGGGCGACCCAGTCGAGGCTACCGCTCCGCGCCAACAAAGCAGTTCGCAAGTCGAGCAGAGCCCGATGAAACGGCGTGCTGTTGAGAGGACGAATGCCGGTGCGCATCGTCCGAGCAAAAGACGCCAGCGTACTCATCAAGTCGCGAGCATCATACGCATTAGGCCCCTCCCCGAAAGCATCGTCGAATAGGTACAGCCAAGTGATCAAGCGCCCCGCAAGGGTCACGACTTCATCATCCGCTTGCGGATAAGTGTGCGCAGCGCAACTTCCTGCGTGGATCCCTGCCACCCTTTGAGATGCCCACGCACCCTCGACGAGTCCACAAGATTGCGCCCAAGCAACAGTGTCGACATCTGCGTTACGTTCACAGGCGTGAGGGACGACATCCCGTCGGACCATGTTCTCCAACGCACGGTGCACTCCGCGGATTTGAACGTCCCCCATACTTGGATGATAACACCCAGGCATCGCCGGCGGGCGATCCCAAAGCTTACAGAGCATTACAAACAGGAGCGTTTGTCCCACTCAAGAACAGCCGTCAGTCAATCAACCTACTCATGGCGCCGCTCCCTTGTATCGACCGTAAGCGTTTGTTTTTAGGGTCGATTGGGCGCGCTCGACTCCATCAAACGAAAAATTCGCTCGATGAGCTTCAAGACGTCGCTGATGTTGAACGGCTTCGTGATGTAGTGCCGAGCTCCAGACTGAATTCCCTGAGCCATCGACATTGGATCATCCTTCGCCGTAAGGAAAATCTTTGGAGTGTGCTGAAGCCCAGGCACTTCGCGCATTTTTTCCGCAATCTCAAACCCAGTCATCCCAGGGAGCATCACGTCCAGCATGAGAAGCTGCGGACTGAACTGCTCGGCTATTGCAAGCGCCGCTGGCCCGTTTTCAGCCACAGCGACGTCATAGGTACGGCGTAAGGAAAGCTCGAGCATTCGTCGGATGGCCTCGTCGTCCTCAACGACAAGGATCCTGCGCCTCTTCGCTTCCTCATCCGACATCTTCCTAGGAATCTCACCAGAGAGCCGTCGAGTCAATCCACCCGCCGACGAGAGAAGTCGAGAGCGTTACTTCGTCAAGCGGTAGCTCACTGGAATGGCAGAGAACACTCCACTTTTATACCCAGCCATTGATCCGAGTCCTTGGCGACGAAAAAAAGGAAGGCGGCAAAGAGCTCCCATGCTGAGGTCCCTTGCCCACCCTAAGACCTCCCAATCACTTTGGAAAAATGGGGTCAGCAAACGCGTTGCCCATTGGTAGTAGGTGAGATGCGAGCGACGCAACGACCGGTAAGCTTTCAGAGCAGAAGAAACACGACAGCTCTCTTCCATCACCTCAGCGAGCACCCAACTATCATAGAGCGCAAGGTTAGCCCCTTGCCCCAATTGAGGGCTCATCGCGTGGGCAGCATCACCAAGGAAGACGACTCGTTCGGTGTGGGGACTGTCCATCACCACATCGAAGTAGGTAGCCGGTAGTATTTGTTCCGTGTTCTCAATCGAATCGAGCACTCGAGCGACGTAGTTCCGAAACGTGGGTTCCTTGCGCGCATTGTTGGTCAAGCGATGGACTTCATCGCGAAACGCATCCGCTCCGCGCGCTCGAAATTCCTCCATCTCAGCCGCCACGATGCTCCAAAAGAGGCTAACGATGCGCTGCCCCTCCCACGGCGATCCCTCCGGTCCGAGACCGGTCGGCAGGAATCCGACGAAT
Organism: Epimenia babai; assembly: GCA_011762755.2. Classification (NCBI taxonomy): domain Eukaryota; kingdom Metazoa; phylum Mollusca; class Solenogastres; order Cavibelonia; family Epimeniidae; genus Epimenia; species Epimenia babai. Next base: position 7,387 of record WURV02174978.1, on the reverse strand, counting down.
CGGCTCGTCCCCCCAAAGACCTGAGCCAACGTTCTCGACAGCTCTGCGAAATCATCACCCTCCGGGGCGGGCACGACAGTCCAAAGGGCGCCCCATTCGTAGGAACGGACTCGTTGTCTCACAGGATGGAACTGCCGAAGTGAACTCCGAGCACCGTCCGCAACCACAAGCACATCAAAGGTTCGATCCCCGACGCTTGTTCGAAGTAACACGTCTCGCGCACGTTCTTCATAGGACGCCACCTGGCACTCCGTCTTGACGAGAACGTCGCTGTCTAGAACGGCACCGTACAAAGCTTGAAAGAGTGACCCGCGATGAATTCCCAGACCAAAGAGAGCGGGATGCAGCGTTTGATACTTCAGATCGAGCACGACACGCCCGCTCGACGTGCGCCCATCAAGCCAATCAATACGGCTTCCTTGCGAAAGGATCTGGTCCAGCAGTCCAAGTTGCCGAAGAACAGACAGGCCTGTGGGCTGCAATGTGATGCCTGCACCAACAGGGGATGGTTCAGGTGCTCGCTCAAAAAGAGTGACCTCGTGACCTTGTCGAGAAAGAAGCAAGGCCGACGCCGGTCCAGCAGTTCCTGCACCAACAACGGCCACTCGCAGGCGACTCTTCACGAACCCGGTGGTCTCATGTTCGTTCCGACCGCGCAAGACAAAGTGAAGCAGCGCCGCTCCAGCTGCGGCGCTGCTTCTTACTTTTGGTTCTCAGTCGCTCCTCCGAGGAATTGCGCCGGCACGAGGGACTGGAGCCCATCCGCCCCGACCACCACGCGGACTTCGGCGATGTTCTCGGCGATTTCCTTCATGGCTTCGAGTTCCTTCAGGCGAAGCAGGACTGGTTCCTGCGTCATGACCTTCGCCGTGTTGGCGAGGGACCGCGTTGCGGCCGTCTCTTCACGTCGGAGGATCACGTTCGCTTGTGCTTCCTTTTCCGCTTCGATGACACGGTTGAGAAGCGTCTTCATTTCACCGGGCAGGACGATGTCCTTCACACCGATGTGCTCGACGCGAACACCAATTTCACGAGCCTGAGGAAGAACCTTTTCGCTCATGGCGCTGGTGAGCGCGTCTCGCCCCTCAAGCAGAGCATCAAGAGTCACACTTGCAACGTAGTCACGAGCGGCAAGCTGGGCAGCCACATAGACTGCGTCGCGAACGCTCGTCACGCGACGGCTGAGTGCCACATCTTCCACCGCGTATTCAACAGAAATGCTGAGACGCAGCGTGACCTTGTCGCGAGTCATGAGTTCCTGACCGCTGATAGCGAGCTCCGTTCGACGCGTGTCGATCTTTTCGATCGTCACTGGTCGGTCGACCGTGTTCCAGAAGCGGTAGAGCCCTGGCTCAAGCACCCGATCGAACTCACCTCGTACATTGAGGAGACCTCGCTCGTGTGGCTCGATGATTGCCTGGGTGTACTCGTTGCTCGGAAACACGCTGGCAAGTTCCGCGCTCAGCTCAGGAAATGCTTCCCGCGTATCGAAGAGCTCCACGCGCACTGTCGAGTCGACGGTCCAGAAGCGCACCAGCCCAGGGCCGATGAACTTCGTCGGACGACCGTCACGGAAGAGGATCGCTCGCTGATCCCGCTCGATCTCGAGCTCCTGGTACCAGTCCTTCGGGAGGATCTGGAACACTTCCGGAAACGCATCGAACACCAGATCGGGCGTCATCAGAACGTTGACCTTCTGCACCGCAACCGGGCGCTCGAGTGAGGTCCAGAAGCGGTAGAGCCCAGGTTCGAGAACTCGCACGTAGCGTTCCTTCACCTTGAGCAGGCCGCGCTCGTGGAGCGCCACCTTCGCCTCAACGTACTCTCCCGTCGGGATCTCACGTTCGAGATCAGCGGTGAGTTCCGGAAAATCTTCACGCGTATCGAAGATCTCGAGACGCACAGTCGGATCGACGGTCCAGAAGCGCGTCACTCCTGGCCAGATGAACTGAACCGGACGACCATCGCGCATCAGGACACCACGCTCGTGAGTCTTGAGCTTGACTTCGCAGAACCAGTCTTCAGGAATGACCGCGAGAACCTTCGGCATCGCGTCGAAGATCAACTCATCGGTCTTGAAGCGCTGCTCTGTAAAGCCACGACCCCACAGACCGTGGCGTCCCGGACCGAGAGCTCGGACGGGCAGTGCATCCTTAAACAGAACGACTCGTTCGCTCAGCTTAATTCGTACCTTCTTGTAGATTCCAAACATGATGATCTCCTTTCTTTCTTCTTTTCTGGAGGGAGAGTTGCCTCCCGCGAAATGAGCCGCGCGAAGGCTGGGTCGTGGATTCACCGTCGGGCGGATCCACACCGTGAAAAGTCGGAACTCCCTCACCGTTCGTGGGGAATGCACATTCCGCCGCGCTTCGTGGGCTCGCAGCAGTCGCCGCTAGCAAGCATCCGCTGGATCATTCGGGCTCCCCGGGGAGGCGATCATCGATCGACAAGGAGTGCTCGCGACAGGGGACACGATGCAGTCAATGTGATGAGCGAACGCGACCACCGAGGGCGCGAAAGGAGTCAACTTGGCGCGGAGCAGGTCGCACCGCTGTCTCCGAAGAGTTCGCCGCAATCGCCGCCAACGCGTGATGTGGGAGTTCCTATTTTGAGAGGGTGTTTAGTGGCCACCCAAGCCATGCCTCTCGGCTAGGTGTTACAGACCTATTCTCATGTTCTACCAATGAACTACAGGGCCAGACCGTAGCGGCCCTGATCGGAGTCGAACCGATTACCTTGAGAGTGACAAAAGGTTGTTTTTCACGAATTAAAATTTCGCACTTGCTTCTCAACCCGTCCAAGTCCCCCAGGACACGAACCACGGACACGAAAGGAAGACTCCAGCGAGTTCCAAACGCGCGCCGTCGCACTGAAGTGGAGACAGACGTGAAGGGAATTGCACCCTTCACCCGGAAAGCCCGCCCCTGTTCTTTCGAACCAGAGCGGGCTGCCTTCAGATCATTCCATACGCTTCGAGGTACGGGACCCATTCTTCCGGGACGCTTCCGCGGAAAGCTCCGACCATCCCGACGGGGAGGGTCTTCGGCCGCACGGGCTGCTTCAGCGGGAACATCCCCGCTTCGTCACAACTCATGTTGGCCTTCTTGTTGTTGCAAGCTTGGCAAGCCGCAACGATGTTTTCGAACGTTCTAGGTCCGCCATGACTCCGAGGAACCACATGGTCCATCGTCAGATTGCATCCTGGGAGTTGGACTCCACAGTACTGACAGCGGAACTTGTCACGAATCTTCACATTGTGATCGGAGTACTTGATGCCCTTTTTGAACCGGGGCGTCATGTGCTTGAGCCGAACGACAGCCGGCACGTTCCAGGTTACAGACGGTGAAGACACTGTGTCTGAATATTCAGCGATCACGTCGACCGTTTGTTCGTAGGTCATCTTGATGGCCGCCTGCCAGGGAACAACCTTGATCGGAAAGTACCAGGCGGTGAGAAGCAGTGTGTTCTTCATGACTGCCTCCTTTCGGTGCGAAGAGATGGGGTGTCTGGGTGTGAGTTGGAAGTGTGAGCGCTTTCTTTCAGCCAGTGTGTGGTTTGTGAGTCAGCGTGGAACTGTTGCTCTTTGGAAGTGTTTTCATCTAGATTTATTGCGCTCTCACAAGTCATTCCGACGACCGTTGATCGTGCCGACACGTTCGGCCCTGGCACGAAGGAGCTTTCTCATGATCGATCGTGATGCCCGCCGCAGCATCATCCGGTGGCGCAATTTATTCTTAGGGAAACGGGGAACCGCCTTGTTTTTGGGTTTGCAAGTCGTCGCTTGCAGCGGAACCGACGGACCGGAAGCCGGCGACCAGGCAATGGTTCCCGATGGAGGACCCTTTGGAACGGGCGGAATGGTCACAAATCCCGTAGCGGGCTCGGGAGCTTCGGACGGAGTCTCAACAGGCGGATTCAGCAGCGGTGGCACGACAGCCACAACAGGCGGAGCGAGTTCCGGAGGAGGTTCGTCTGGCGGGACTTCCAGCGGAGGGTTTGGATCCGGCGGTTTGGCGACCGGTGGTCTTCAGGACACAGGTGGGACGAGTTCCGGTGGTGTCGGCTCCGGTGGTGTTTCAACTGGAGGAACCGGTACAGGGGGAGCGACGACTGGAGGAACGAGTTCCGGCGGGACAAGCTCCGGCGGGACAAGTTCGGGCGGCATGGGCTCAGGAGGAAGCGGTGGCGACGTTTGCACCGCTCCGGAGTGGGACCCCACGATGCTTTGGTCGGACTACACGCCCGGAGAAGTTCGAGCGCGAGACGGTGCCGAGTGGGAATGCACGAACGTCGCTTGGTGCTGGGCAGATCCAACTGGACCGCAAGGAGTTCACGGTTGGACCTTTGTCCGCACGTGCGACGGCTCCGGAACCGGAGGCTCGGGTTCGGGCGGATCAGGTTCCGGAGGCTCGGGAACCGGTGGATCAGGCGGAGGTGGCTGTGACGGAGTCGCCGACATCATGTCCGAATCTCAGTTCAACGGTTTTTTTCCCAATCGCAACGGAGCCTACACCTACCAAGGTTTACTCAACGCCATTTCCGGGAGCGGTGACCTCAGCGGGTTCCCCCAGTTTGCACGCCAGGGATCATGCGACACTCGCAAACGCGAGCTGGCAGCGTTCTTGGGCAATGTCGCTCGCGAAACGGGACAGCTCGTCTGCATCGAACAGATCGACAAGAGCTTCCCCTACTGCGCAGCTCGCCCTTACGGATGCCCAGCTGGCACCTTTGAATACTTTGGGAGAGGGCCAATTCAACTCAGTTGGAACTACAACTACTACACCGCGAGCATGGCTCTTTTTGGCGATGATCGACTCCTGCAAAACCCCGATCTCGTTTCAACCAACTCGGCGATTGCTTGGGCTACGGCGCTCTGGTTTTGGATGACTTCCGAGGGAGCTGGTGTCGACACTGCTCACAACGTCATGGTCGACGGCCTCGGGTTCGGAGAAACCATTCGAACGATCAATGGGATTCAGGAATGCAACGGTGGCTCGGCTCCTTTCGCTCAGGAAGCAGTCTCTCAACGAGTGTGCTTCTACGAAAAGTATGTCGCTGCGTTTGGCGCGACCGTTGGACCTGGAAACCTCAACTGTGGCACCACGATCAATCGAAGCGCCTTTTGTGGCGGGATCTAACGTCGGGTCAAAGCCCGACGTCTTAGCCACTAGATCAAGCCCCAGTCGCGACGGGAGGAGTTGAACCTCCGCGCTAGTCCGTATGAAAGACTGCTCCACCCGGTGAGCATCGCGTTGGTAGCGAAGTTCGTAACGCTGGAATGGCATCCCAGGAAGGAGTCAAACCTCCATCGTCCGGTTCGAAGCCGGGCATTCTATTCGTTGAACTACTGGGACAAACGCCGTCGAGCAGGTCGACGACGCAAGCCGAGTGTGCGACGCGCGTCGATCATTTCCGACGGACACACAGGCTAGAGATCCGAGCGGGAGTCAAACCCGCTGAACGCTGATTTGCAGTCAGAGTTGCCCTCGGGACACCGGATCGTTTCGTCAGAGACGTGGGAGTAGAACCCATCGGTCCACGCTCGCCACAGCAAACGCAGGTTGTGTAGATGGAGGGAGTCGAACCCACGTATCCTGGGTGGAAGCCAGGCATCTTAGCCGCTGGATCACATCTACGGAACGAATCCCCAGTGGGCCCCACTCGACTTCAACGAGCTGGACCCACCAGGCACCCGTGGCAAAAATGCGCGTCGTGTTTCCGTCAACCAGAAGCTCAGCGAGTAACCCCTTTTCGCGGCTACCCCTGTGTCGCCGCAGGACTCGACGAACTCTTGGTTAACGGTTCTCAATCGCACCGATCCCACGACGCGCGGGGTGTTGCGGAGAGTCGAACTCCCTAGCTTGATTCACAGTCAGGCTTGCTCCCAAAGCTACAACACCAAAGTTCTCAGGTGGGCCGACCCGTCCCCCTCGTCGTCGCCGGCGGGGTCGCGGTGCCTCCGTGCTCCGCACGGTCGGGTCAGTGACTAAAGCCAAAGGCACACCTCGCACTCAGCGGTAGACGGAGGACACGATCCCCACACCTTGCGGTGCGACATCGGTTAGCAATCGAGCGCGCAACCCATGCGCTTCGTCTACCGTGGTCAGGGACGCAGGAATCGAACCTACCAGCACCCGCTTCCAAAGCGGGAGGCCCTCCTTGGGCCCTGTCCCTGTTGGTGGATCCCCTTGGTTTCGAACCAAGCTCTGCCGGGCTTCAACCGGCGGCTTTCACCAGATTAGCTTGAGATCCTTGTCTCTTAGGGGGGCGGACCCGCCCCCCTCGTCATCGCGGCAAAACCGCTCCTCCACAGTCCGCGTGCGCTCCGGCCGCTCCCACAGGGTCGCGGGCGGTGCTGAGCGCGCCTCGCTGCTCCGCAGCTTCGGGTTGGTTGCTCGACAATCACCCTGCCTCCCCAGCAGCATCCCGAAGCATGTACCCCCTGCCGGTATCGGTCCGACTTCTTCAGGGCGAAAACCTGACGACCTAGCCAGTAGTCGAAGGGGGCGTGTCCCTTGCGCTCATCGCAAGCTAATCGGCCACCTCGAAGTAGCGGGGCCGCTTGCCGCGCGGTCCCCGCATATCGCTGAATATTCAGTTGTCAGTGAGCTGTGTTTCCCCCAACCTCCGCGTGCGCTCCGGCAGCTCCCATATGGTCGCTGGCGGTGCTGGGCGCGCCTCCGTGCTTCGCACGTTTGGTTTGTCTCAGCAGCCAGATACGGTGGTTGGTGGTGTGACTGAACTGTTCGGCGTTTCGCCTTGCAGTGAGTCGAGGCACGGTCGCCGAGCTGAGCTCGACTCCGTGGTTTGGGTTGTCGTTTCGTTGTTGTGATGTGTCGCTTTGCATTTCGCTCCACGAACACGGTGGACCTAGGGGGAATCGAACCCACGATCTTCCGGGTAAGAACCGGCTGCTCTAGGCGACCTTCACGTTCCGCACGTCGGTTGTTCTTGCCGCTTGTGAGGGGTTGTTGGTTGTGTGTGAAGATGCCCGGGTGGGATGCCTCCTTGTGTTCATCCCACCCGGGGAAAACGGCACTCCCTGTGCCGTAAAATCGCTATCCGTTACGCCACGGTCCCAAGTCCGAACTTGTGGCACTGTTTATCCTTCCGTTGCATTGGTCTTCTCCAGTGATCCGCGGTGTCCGATCCGCAATCTAAGCCAAGGGTTATGTGTAAACTGTGAGTCTTTCGATGTTCGCGAAGCGAACGAGTCAACCGTCATCCAGCACCCCACCCAGCTTCGACCCAAAGCCACCGATAGAACGAGGCTCAGCGAAGCTGAGACGAGAGCGGGAGCACCGCCGCCGACTAAGAGCCGATCCTAAAAACAAATTGACGGGAAATTCGAGTTCTGATCTAGATACTTGATGGACCGAAACGATTT
>WURV02174967.1:0-13909 GCA_011762755.2 Epimenia babai | reverse complement strand
GGTTCAGAGACGGGTTCAGAGACGGGTTCAGAGACGGGTTCAGAGACGGGTTCAGAGACGGGTTCAGAGACGGGTTCTGAGACGGGTTCTGAGACGGGTTTAGGGACGGGTTCAGGGATGGGTTCAAAGACGGGTTCAGAGACGGGTTCAGAGACGGGTTCTGAGACGGGTTCTGAGACGGGTTTAGGGACGGGTTCAGGGACGGGTTCAAAGACGGGTTCAGAGACGGGTTCAAAGACGGGTTCAGAGACGGGTTCAGAGACGGGTTCAAAGACGGGTTCAGGGACGGGTTCAGGGACGGGTTCAGAGACGGGTTCAGAGACGGGTTCAGAGACGGGTTCAGGGACGGGTTCAGAGACGGGTTCAGAGACGGGTTCAGGGACGGGTTCAGGGACGGGTTCAGGGACGGGTTCAGAGACGGGTTCAGAGACGGGTTCAGGGATGGGTTCACTCCAGCAATCGGGGCTAAATGACTCGCTGAGGATCGTTGCAGAAAAGTCGACTGGTGGGCAGTTTTGAACTCGAGACTTTTCAGTTACAAGTTCAGTGCTTCTCTCACTAGACTAACTGCTTGCCTAACTGCTAATCGCACTTAACAATATTGTAATATTTAAACACCTAAGAAATTTATATTAATGCACCGGAATATGGCAAGCATGAAAAGTTTGACTACATTGCGTGGTGAGGTGAAAAAAATAGGATTTGAGTGGGTTCGAACTCGGCCTATCGCAAGATCAGACGCTCTTCTGCACCAAGTTACTGGGATGAAAACTGCAGAATCATTGGTTGATCAATGTTCACACACTATTCATTGAACTGTGATCGTTTGGTGAAAGTTAGTTAGCCGTATCGCTTTTGTCCAGGAATCAAAAAGACCGTTTCATGACATCATGTCGTCAGTGAAGGGCAGCTTCGACTTCCTGCAGGAGTCCACGATCGAAGACACAGATGGTCGGTGCATGCTCTTGCTTTATATCTGTGTGTCTTGTAAAAACGCTCTAATGGTCTAGTTATTAATTGAGCAGTGGCTATAGCAGAAGGTAGAGGGGGAGGTTTTATGACTACCTCATCAGCGACGGTGAATGTCAGTTCGTCAGTCACACATCAATATTAATAGATTCATCGAACGTGTATGATATCTTACAATAACTCATTCTAATCATGATCCGTTTCGTTATAGGAGCTCGAAAATTTTGCGAATAATTTTCACAGAATGTCTCATTCGTGTAGTGGAATACGTAGAAAGTATCCGTGGTCTGTGGTGATTAAGAATGGGAATGAAAATGTGAAACACGTTCAAGACACAACTTTTAGAAAAAAATGTGATGGTGATACTAGCAAGAAACGTGATGTTAATGGGGGGGTTCCCAACATTCACATCACGTTAATATGGAAAGCACTGCAGAAATTAGCTAATCGATTTATAGTCCACCACATTTGTTACAGATATCTGTGTATATCGCTGGCGTGATATTCGAACTTTAAATATGAGTGTTTCTTAAAAAATGGTGTCAAATACGTAAATGCTCAGGAAAAAGCTTGCCCCTGTAGCTCAGTTGGTAGAATGCCGCAGCTGTTATCTGGAGGTCGTGGGTTCGAGTCCCATCAGAGCTATAGGGGTTTACTGTGCATTTTTTCTCCAATTGTGAGAAAATCAGTGTAAATTGTCAAGATCGATCAAAGCAATTGTGCAGCTTACCAAATGACATTCTGATGATGATGATGATGATTATTATGATGATACCTATCTCTATTGGGTGATTGTCTGTGGCAGTAACTCACGTCGACCCCGCGATCGTCGCTGTCCATTCTCTATCGTCGTTACCGCGGCAACCAACGCCGGTTCTCGCCGCTCCCGTTGACCCGCCCTTGGCAGCGCCCCACGGTCAGGAGTTACCGGCGAATCCCGACTCTCGGGTGCGATCTCAGTCGCAAAACGTCGACTTCTCGACGACCTACCCGGGCTACGGGCAGACCACGCTGGTCAAACCCGGATTCCCCGACCCCGGGGTGAAGCCAGCGTACCGCGGCGGCGACGATGGGGCTGCGGGAACGGGCACGTCGCATGATCTCACGGACACGTGCGGGCCGCCACCCATACCTCTGCCCCACCAGTCACACCAGGTATGTTTAACGTGTTGTTAGGGTCCTCTTTCACTCATCTTTTAATGTGATTATAAGTTACAAGTTTGTAAAATACTTGTATACCCGGCCTAAATAAGTGTCGAGAGTTGATGTGGTGAATGAGTGGCGTGTTTGAAAATCAGGCAGATTGAACATAGTGTAGGAGAATTCCATTCAACGACCATTGACAGGCTGATCCCAGCTGTAAGCTGGAAGTGGTGAACAGCTTTACTGTTACTTCCATTTTTCGATCATCTTGTGCATGCTTGACTCCGACTTATTTTTGTGCGCGTAATCCCACAAATTTCGACGTTCTCAGTTTTGCTCGTTTCCTTATTCGTATTTCTACTTATATCTGTGTTGTTAATTTTACTTATTTCCGTGATCCCAATTCCAGTCATTGCCATTTTCTTAATTCCGTTAATTTCCATGTTAATTCAACTCTTTTCGACATTCTCGATTCTGTTCATCTCCGCATTCTTAATTCCACTCGTTTCCCTGTTTTTAAATCCACTCGTTTCTGGATTTTTAAATCCACTCGTTTCTGGATTTTTAATTCCACTCGTTTCCGCGTTTTTAAATCCAGTCGTTTCCGTTTCCGTATTTTTAAATCCACTCGTTTCCACATTTCCAATCCCACTTGTCTCCGCGTTTCTAATTTACCCATTTCTCCATTTTTAAATGCACTCGTTTCAACATTTCTAATTCCACTTGTTTTCGCATTTTTCAATCCACTTTTTTCCCGCGTTTTTCCATCCGGTCGTTTCCGCATTTTCCAATCTACTTGTTTCTGCATTTTTAAATCCACTCGTTTTTGCGTTTCAAATCCACTCATTTCCTTATTTTTTATCCACTCATTTTCATGTTTTTAAATCAAATCGTTTCCGCATTTTAAAATCCACTCATTTTTGCGTTTTAAATCTACTCATTTCCGCATTTTTAAATCCACTCATTTCCGCGTATTTAGTTCCACTCATTTTGCGATTTTCAAATCCTCACGTTTCCCCCTTTTCTAATTCCACTCATTTCCCATTTCTAATTTTTTTACTCTTCGCATTTTTTATTTTACTCGTTTTCCCATTTCTATTTGTACTCATTTCACCATTCTGAATCCACTCGTTTTCACGTTTTTTGCTTTATTCCGCTCATTCCCGCGTGCTCTATTCCATTTTTCATTTTCGAAATAATCCAACATTGTTATCCATTTCATGCTTACTGTAAATGTACATGGTTGTATCTAACATTGATCTGTATTACCTGTATACTGTTAGGTGTTAATTTTCTACAATTTAAGTGATTACATTATTTTCTTGGACTATTAGGCTATTGTTTCGTGTGTTTGACAGCTGTGCTAATAAGTACACTTTAAACAAATAAATTTCATTTCGTTATTAATTCCGCTCATTTCCGCGTTGTTAATTCCGCTCATTTCCGCGTTGTTAATTCCGCTCATTTCCGCGTTGTTAATTCCGCTCATTTCCGCGTTATTAATTCCGCTCATTTCCGCGTTATTAATTCCGCTCATTTCCGCGTTATTAATTCCACTCATTTCCGCGTTATTAATTCCGCTCATTTCCGTGTTGTTAATTCCGCTCATTTCCGCGTTATTAATTCCACTCATGTCTGTGCATCTATTAGCCAAGCCCTCCGGAGAAGAAATTCACCATGAATGCCAACGCAGCTGTGTTTACATCGATGTATGACCCTAACGCCAATAACCCCGACCGTGACATCGCCGCCTCGTCACACATGGATGAACCGGATCAAGATTTTCAAAGTGAGGCTTACATATCCCATTTTTGATCGAGAGTAAATATCGGACAATTTGTTGTTTTATTTGTTAGACACAGAAACAGTCACGCATGATGTGAAGATTGCCTAGAACGCAAGAATAAGCCAGATCTCTCCAAACAGAGTGACCAATATAGTGCCAACTGTAGTGACGAATAGAGCGATCAATTTAGTGCCAACTGTAGTGATGAATAGAGTGATCAATTTAGTGCCAACTGTAGTGACGAATAGAGTGATCAATTTAGTGCCAACTGTAGTGACGAATAGAGCGATCAATTTAGTGCCAACTGTAGTGATAACATGAGTGAATTTCACTATCGTAGGACCAGGTTTATTCATTAGTCGTACCTATCAACTTTTTATTGACTTGAACAGCTAAACGTCACATGTTAACCCTTGTCGTACACCTGGACATGTACATATGTCAGATAAAAGAATACAGCAAAATAACGGGTTAACAAATTATTATGTTGGTACAAATTCCATAATTTTATTGAAACATTTCAATAGACTTTGATGTTACATCCAAGAATGCTGTTATTAGACTTGCGAGGTTGTGTATAGTTTTTCCTCCGTTTTATTCATTGTTTTTTTCTGGAACATTCGCAGTCATTTACTAAAAATAATGCCGTTTTTTTAGCGTCCAATTCGAGGCAAAATCATCGCGCAGGCGCAATGAACCCCGGTGGGTACCGTGGCAACCGCGGCGGGGGGCGTGGTGGTAACGCGGGCGGCAATCGAGGGGGGAGTGGCGCCAGCGGTGGGGCATACCCAAACAAACGAGGTATGTGTGTGGTTGTATGTGTGTAAATATAGGCCGATTCGGTATTCGGAAACGTCTTGGGCCAGAATCGGCCTTTTACATATTTTGCCTAAATGTATTTGCTGTTTGGATCTAGTAGGAATTGCGTTAGCTGTTTATTACGTTGATGAGATTCTCTAAGTTTACCAGTTTCAGTGATAAATTAGGCCATTGATTTTATTGGTATTTCTTGAAGGTCATTGTAATCTTCACGTGAGCTGGAGTGATAGAATTTCTGGCCCGATTGTTACACGCGGCCTGACACGATGTAATGGGCTGGAGTTGCCCACTCCAACATGCATTTTGGGCAGATTGGTATGGTTGATAATTTCGTAATGTTTAAGTGCCTGTTCAGGTTAGAGTGACCAGTTAGGATTCCAGAGCAAAAGAGGTAAAAGACAAACGTGAAAACTATATTCAAACCAATATACTACCTCTCGTCTGCTGCTTAATTCCTTCGTGATGTATGTCGCTGTTTCAGATTGGTAAAGGGCCAATGATGGCCAACAACGCATAAATTCGATATAATTTGTTTCGTTTACTAGATGAATTATTTACGATATTTCAAGACCGGATTTGACACAATTTCATAGCCAATTCTTAGTTAGCGTCAACACTGCGTGCAACTCTGCATGTCTCCCCCAGTGTACCAGGGCTACCCGCCGCGGGCTGACTACAAACCCGATGCGTACCAGGGCTACAACAACAATGGCTTCAATCAAGGATACACGAAACGAGTTCACGGTGAGGGGCGTGAACTCTTTATGTCTACTTCACACAATAACCATCCTGGATAGCGCCGATAAAAATGTACAAGAGTCATTCAGTCATTAACAAATATCCAGGATAACATTCTTTATATAAACTAACTGAGTTTATTAATCACTAGTCATGTTTTTTCAAAAATGAAAAGATAAGCTACTGTCTAGACTACAATGTAGACTATAGTCTACAATGCATTGTAAATGATTGTCTACAATCTAGACTACAGTGTACCGTAGCATAGACTAACTAGAGTACTGAGTCTATTATGTTGAGTATGAGTGCAGTTTAGACCGCAGTGTAGAATAGAGTGAGACTAGAGTCAATATTCACTTTGTAGGGGACCTCATTAGAGCAAGACAAGAACTTTTAGCAGATCATCCGAAAAATTCTGATATATTTTGCTAAAATAAAATTTTGTACAACCTAAATATAGCAGACCGAACTTGGAGACCGACGCCTCCTCACAACTTAGGCTAATCGATGTGTGTTGTGTTAACCATAGGCGACCTTTATAAAGGTCCAATAACTGGCCAGGTGACTGGGGAGGAGTAAGAGCTTGTTGCACACACACACGTACGTACGTCGAATCAATCAACCAAACCAGTTAAAACAAGTCACATTTTACGATATTCTCCAGGGAATCGCGGAGGTGGAAACATGACGCGGGGCAGCGGGCAACAACCGCAGAGGGGTGCACCCAGAGGGAGCAGCAACCGTCCCACGAACCCACAATAACCACACACTCTGTATACATTTTATATACATAAATATTATATAGGACATCCTATCTCAAATGTACAATACACTTATCAAACTAGTCTAAGTCGACATCGTTCGATGTCACAGCCTGTATTAGGTCCAAACACCAGCCTGGGACAGTTCTACCTTTTTCATTCAATGTCGTCAAATTAAGAATACACATTTAGGCAATACATGAATTCGTATCATTCATGGTGAAGTATTCAGCAATTTACAATGTCCGCGAGGAGGTACAAATTGTACTTGAAGGAGGAGGTATTTAGTCATTAAAGACACGAAATGGTTGGGAAACCTTCTTAACAAGTTGGGTTAAACTACGATGTCATCCCGTCATCCCGTTGATGCCAAAGGTTCTGATTGGTCTTCTAAACGTTTTAAACCGTTGCTCGACTCGCTGTATTCTGTGAATACCGAATCACGAAGTGACGTCTGAGACGAAGGGCATGCCGTGTTACAGACAATCTTCACCAAAAGCTTTCGTATCAACTTCGCGTGCTTCGACTCACGAAGCTTATAGTTTCTGGTCAATAAAAAATCCATTCGGGGTTACTCTACTCTAAAAAATGATCAGTGATCCATTTCTCGTACGATACTGTAAAAGCAAGAACATAAACGTGTCGTATATTTCGCTAATCATTCAGTGGCAATGTTCTCAGTATTTTAATTTTGATGGTCATCAAATAATTTGTTATTCCAGTTTCTCGCGTAATTCGTCGTCTGTAATTTTTCACCGCTCTGTAAATTTTGCGAGTGTTGAAAGTTTGCGAGAATGCGAAATTTCGAGTCCAGCAACTTTCCACTTTAAAGGTACAACTGTTGTCCTACTGGACCCAGACTCCCTTACCAAATGTATGTCAAATAGAAAAGTCTAGGACAGGTATCGATGAACATGACTACAGACCTTGGTATCCTTCAGCGAGATTAACCGTAAACTGAAGACACTTCACGGGCGTTGGCTCATCTGAGGAATTTTGTACGTAAATTACTTACAAAAACGATTACTTTTATTTCGACGTTTATTTCGTGTGTTGCACATGTGACTTAAGACTCCTTTGTGGAACCTGTTATTGAATCCCACGTGTGCGTGGTTACACTGGGAGTTTCGCTCAATAAACGCAGCCTTCATCCCCATCTATTCGTATGCCTCGCCATTCAGTCTGGTATGCCTCACGCAATCACCCTGACATTTACCAATACAAGCCCTAGGCAATCCTCATTAAACAATTCAGTCAAGATGCGATGCCTGTCCAGGTTGCCAATATCGCGTACCATCTTGAGTAATCTAAAGTACACAAAAATAAGGTCAAGCTAAAGGTCAGATATATTGTTGACTTTGAGTATCTCGCAAGTATATGCGTTTGTAGCCCAATAGCAGCATCTTTCATCCATCTATCATTGAGGCTCCAAACAGGCCAACATGCTATAAATCTTGAATGCTACCATAGAATAACGTGTGTGATTGGTCTTGCTATCATCACTAGCTGCTATTATCACTTTCACTAAACCATCACACGATAATTAAAGGCTGAAATACATCACAGCACGGCAAACATGATGTGGGATAAAAACATGGAAAATTATTTCAGTGTTAGACCTTTGTACCGGACACATTACAAGGTAAATATATGGCATTATTCTTGTCAGTGGCAGAGTGATTCCATTTTTGACAGCCATAAAAAAGAAAACAGCCAATTACAGCCGAGCTAGATTGTAGGTCAGTGACCCGGCTAATGCCGTCTAAACACCGTCGTATTGTAGGCGTGGCAACAAATTTGTAATTTGTAACATCACGTTGACAATGTGATGTGTTTCAGCCTTAACTCGTAAAACGTCTGCAAAAATGCATTCAAAAGTTACATTTATTCTAAACTGCACCGTTACCTCTCCATCTTTCACCAAGCCCGGGGGGTAACTGACTTATGGGATATATACACCTATTTTTGCAAGTCACCCTCCTATAACTTATAACATTTATTATGTTTGACATCCCCACATATCAGATTGTAACCTTGAAACGGCTATTTTCTCTCTGATTATTGGTACCAGAAATAAAAAGCCAAGATCTTAGAAGAGATTAATATCAATGCAAGTTTCATACACCAAGTATAATATTTTAACTTGCTGATTGCTGTTGATCAAATTTTAAATTTTCATTTATTGTTACTTAAAATACGGGTAACACAGCAGTCTGCCCACACATCTATCTGCCTGCTGATTATTTATTGAGGGAAAATGCTTGCATAAATGGTATGGCCTACATGTTGAATTATTTCCCCTATGTGGCACCTACCTTGGATTACTTCCCCCTGCCTACATTAAACCATGCTGGAATAATTTAGCATCGTCTCAGCGCAGTGTAGTGTTAATGTAGTTTAGCTGTCTGCCCCATCATCCAAACTTAGGTCACGTGACTTTATTGTATTCTCAGGCATCACCAGGAGTGTCCATTCGACCAACAGATTCGATAAGTTTTCGTACTCCTTGCGAGTCATTTGTAAATTTCCTATATAATATACAACAAAAAAGTGTGGAGAAAAAGAATAAAGTTATTCATACGATCGAACTGCGTGTTTATTCATTGCACTCATAACTTAACTCAAATAAATATGGATAAAAAATATATATCTCGTGGTTGATTGCTGAGCACCACCCCCCATCTGAAAGTGAATTAAGCTGGATTGTTCTGCTGGGTACATAGTGAAATATCCGTTCTGATAGTATGTAACAGGCCGATTGTATTATTTTATGCGTAATATTTAAATTGCCGCGGAGATCAATGACGTTAAAGACAACGCAAAACACGGTTATTTCTCACATTTCATTACGGGGCATTTCCTAGCTAGTTGATACTGTGTAGATCATCAAATCGATGGAAAAGAAAGCAGAATGTAGCAGAATGGACCGTATGCGAGCAAAATGTAACTTTATTCCTAAAGTGACCCGCTTCAAATTCGCAACTATTAGTGTCTGCATCGGTACAGCAGCGATAAATGACAGCGATAAATGTCAGCGATAAATGTCAGCGATAAATCTCTCGGATGTAAACGAACCTTATAATTTGTGTCATACATAATATAATTGCTATGATGAATACAAAACATTGCGGGGTTGACGACTTGAAGTGATCAGCCGTTAAAATTCTACATTGTCCGGTAAAATCCTGCTCTTCCAAAAGCCGATGTCAATGTGTAACAATGGTAAATATATTTGTATAATTGCACGAAAGCGATCTTACAATACAGCAAATTTTTTTAATAGACGATTAATTAAATATAACAATACAGCAAATAAGAAAATATACTGTGATATTTCAATCTTCCAACATATACGACGTATGACATAAATATTATCGGACGTAAAAACACAAAAATACCATCCATGGCATTTAACATTTTTCGTTGAATTTGTGGTTAATAAGTCGAACTGACAAAACCACTTAGACCATGATATATCTTAGAATATACGCTATATGACATATTCTATATGGTAAAATATAAAACAAAATAACAAAAATAAAGGAAACATTGAAAGCCTTAAACTAAGACGGGGCGTTCTTCTGGCAGTTCCACCACCCCCCTCCCCTAAATAATCAAAGTGACTAGAGCACTAGAGCAACGCGTTCTTGGCATCTTCACAAATAGGATACAATCATTTTGCACCATTTAGTAATCATGATAAAAATTCTTCGAGATGTCCTGGTAAAAGATCTGTAGACAGAAGGTGACCGAATGTAACGCGGAATGAGAGCGGACAGCTCCACCATATAAAGATCTTGTGATAAATCATACGGAATGAGAGCCGACAGCTCCACCACATAAAGATCTCGTGATAAATCATACGGAATGAGAGCAGACAGCTCCACCATATAAAGATCTCGTGATAAATCATACGGAATGAGAGTGGGCAGCTCCACCATATAAAGATCTTGTGATAAATCATACGGAATGAGAGCCGACAGCTCCACCATATAAAGATCCCGTGATAAATCATACGGAATGAGAGCCGACAGCTCCACTATATAAAGATCTCGTGATAAATCATACGGAATGAGAGCGGACAGCTCCACCATATAAAGATCTCGTGATAAATCATACGGAATGAGAGCCGACAGCTCCACCATATAAAGATCTCAGGATACTGAAATCGGAGATTCACTGTTGATTCACACGGAACAGACACAAAACGAATATAACGCAGTGGGTAACCTGAATCCCGTGAATCTAAGACACCGGAGACAACGCTGACAACCGAGGTGCCTCGCTCTCATTCGTCTAAAGGTCAATCTAAACACTCGATCTATTCTCTCATTGGCCGAGCATCAAAGGACAATTGAAATTCATCTACACTCGGAACAGATTCCATCTCAACCAATGCTGTGTATGACTCCACAAATACGGTCAGCGGGTGCCTCGCACGAGTCGAGCAACGTCGGTGATTCTCAAACCAACACCCCTCAGTCGATCTCTCAGGGTCACTCATTTCGTGACTGGTAGGACTACTATCTACTCTACCTCACCACACCTGTCATCGTAAAATGGTCCGTGTCCGTAGATATGACAACACGAGAAGAAGTATGAGGACCAGACTTGACAATTTAGAAGACAGTTGACGAGGGTGTTGGGTTTTTATTACGACGTATTAAGTAGATGAGTCAGCTATTAATTATATTTGTTATTTTTATAATTATATAAGTTTCTCTAAGTCTTCCAGTCATGTTTAAAAATCCAATAATCACACCCATTCCGTATTTTTGGAAATGTAAATTCTTTACGGGACCAGAAGGGTTAAGTGTTCCAAGTGTCGGTACACTGGGCAAAAGCCAATATGACAAATCAGAGTCTCCCCCTGCGACTTGTACTCTTAAAGAACTGGCCCGTCTGATGGTCGGGGTAGGTCGATTGTTGACTGACCTCATGAACCCACTGACACTAAAGATTCATGGCAAAACAAGTCCTGAAAATATGCTGACATCTGACAGCGAAACGTTTCAGATGGGAGAATAGCCTCCTGGGGGTGCAATTATCTGCTGCCAGAGGGGCCTCGGAAATCCTAATCCATCCGATGCCTTAATTTTTTAAATCTTATAATGCATCTGCGTAATAAACACATCTGCGTAATAAACACATCTGCGTAATAAACACACATTTAAATAAACACAATTAAATAATTCGAGTAGACTATCCACATTCTACAAGAGAGATATGAATCACTGGATACCAGTGTAAATCATCACAATAATGGATCAACATAAAATTCTACACAAACAACAAACGCGATCAGTGGGAAATGGTCAAAATCATCATCATCGAATGGGTGGACATCAACTCTTGAATTTCTTTGCCTTTTTCATCTTCCGGGCTTTCATCTCCTCTAGTTCCTTCATCATGTCCTCCAAATCTTCCCTCTTTCCTTCCTTCGAGCTGAAAATGCATGAAACTTTACAGAAAATACACAGGAAGGGCCGAGAAAAACGTTACTGATGTCATTTTGCCATGCGTCTGTACAGGATATCAGGCTCTTGTCTAAGTGAGCCAGAGCAGGATGAAGCAAGATTAATTTGAAAAATCTGGAACGATCGCGTCAAAATCAATGTCTATAAATGCGTACGTTTTAAATGAATGAATTTAACTGTGAATTTTGTTAACGCAAACTGATAACAAGGATAAAACTAAGTGAAAGTCGCCGCACCTGTAAGCCTCTTCCTTCATTTGGTCTCTGAAGCTGGTCTCCATCCCACGGATATCTTCATCTCTCTCATGCTGGTATCTATGAATGAACATCAGTCGTGCGAATTTGAATAGCAGTAAGGTAATTTTAAACACACCGGTAATTGTAAATACACCTGTAATTTTGAACACACCTGTAATTGTAAATACACCAGTAATTGTAAATACCCCCCTGTAATTGTAAACACACCTGTAATTGTAAATACACCTGTAATTGTAAACACACCTGTAATTGTAAATACACCGGTAATTGTAAATACCCCTGTAATTGTAAACAGATTATATGGCAGTTGGATGTGTGTAAACGTCAGTTAGGCAGTGTAAACAGCGGTGAGGTAAATTTAACCATTAGTCAAATAAAGATCAGTGAAGCCAATGTAAACAATCAGTGGAGTTAGTGTAAACCCTCCAAAGTCAATGTGAACCGTCCCAGGGGAAGTGTTAACATCAGCAGAGTCAATGTAAACATCACTGAAGTCAATGTAAACCTTCCCAAGGTAAGTGTTGACATCAGTGAATTCAATGTAAACATCAGTGAAGTAAGTGTAAACATTCCAAAAGTGTTACCATCACTGAAGTCAATGTAGACCTCCCCAAGATAAGTGTTAACATCAGCGAAGTCATGTAATGTATACATCACTGAAGTTTGTGTAAAACTTCCAAAGGTAAGTGTTAATTGAAAGAAAAATGTAAAAGAAAAACTTATAGGACTGTGTCAGAAAGTTAAGAAATCGACATATAGTAATCATAATATCCGCATTTGTATCTCGCTGACCCGACATAACACACAGTCACATGCCCCCCCCCCAAAAAAAAAAAATACAAACATCGGCAGGAATTGCCTCCCATTGCATGGATAATGATATCCCAAACAAAGCTGATTAGGAGTAGCCCAACGACAATTTGGGATGATGAGCAAAGCTCTGTGCCAAGCATTTCTTCTGATCAGAGGTTGTCCGTCATCCGTCCGTCCAATGTAAATATTTTCTTAAAAAATCTTTTTCTCAAGAACCGCTGCTCGCAGAGGTCTGCTATATGGCAGATATTGTCCTTGGGTTGGTCTCTACATTTATTCATGGTATCGTCATCGCAGCGAAGGGTGTAACTTCTGCTGATCTTAATATTTTTCATTCAGATATTTTTCCCAAGAACCGCTTATTGCAGAGGTCTGTTATTAGGCACATATTGTCCTTGGGTCGCTGTCTTCTAGATGTGTTCATGGTATCGTCATCGAAGCTAGGGGAATTTTTTATTAAAAAAATTTTTAAGAACCGCTTATAGCTGGGGTCTGCCATTTGGCAGATATTGTCCTTGGGTTAGTATCTCCAAGATTTGTTCAGCATCTCGTCATGGGAGCAGAGGGGAGGGGGTAATTTCTATCAACTTTTTATTTTTAAATCTTCATCTCCATATCTGCTCAGTGCGAAGGTCTGCCATTTAACAGATATTGTCTGTGTAGGTCTCATTCAGATTTGTTTAAGGCATCTCTATTTTGGCAATAAGATGTGATTTCAGACTAGGCTTTTTCCATAAATCTGTATTTTCTTTGTAATGAGTATTGTCAGGTCTCTGTGGCCTCTAGTTTTTGATGTCAAGCAGTCTCCTTGTCTTTTCATTCTAATATCAAGATGGCGTCCTTGGCCTCTTATTCTGTCTTATTCCCTTTTTGTCTCTTTTTCTCAGGTGAGCGTTTTGAGGCCTCTTGTTTATGAAAATCATGTGTTATTTTACTATATGAAATCAATAAGATATCAACTGCATGTGTTATTTTTCTAGATTAGATCAATAAGATATCAACTGCATGTGTTATTTTTCTAGATTAGATCAATAAGATATCAACTGCATGTGTTATTTTTCTAGATTAGATCAATAAGATATCAACTGCATGTGTTATTTTTCTAGATTAGATCAATAAGATATCAACTGCATGTGTTATTTTTCT
>WURV02174956.1:0-13913 GCA_011762755.2 Epimenia babai | reverse complement strand
CGTTGTATGTATTATGGTGTCATTGTTGCTCCCCGTTGTATGTATTATGGTGTCATTGTTGCTCCCCGTTGTATGTATTATGGTGTCATTGTTGCTCCCCGTTGTATGTATTATGGTGTCATTGTTGCTCCCCGTTGTATGTATTATGGTGTCATTGTTGCTCCCCGTTGTATGTATTATGGTGTCATTGTTGCTCCCCGTTGTATGTACTATGGTGTAATTGTTGCTCCCCGTTGTATGTATTATGACGTCATTGTTGCACCTCGCAGTGTGTTTCTAATGTCATTGTTGCTGCCAGGTATGAAATGCAATAAAAAATGAAATCTTGAAATGAAATTAAATGAATTTTTATTGATTTATAGTCCCCTTTTGACACATGGCTATCAAAGACACTTTACAAATTGTGAAAAATAACTAAATATAGAGTTCAAAAATTAAATAAGGTACACCATGATGAAAGAAAATAAATGAAACATATATAGTATTATTACATATGAAGGAAATGTCACATTTCACAAGGTACATTATGTTATGACATCACTCTTGGGCCTCGTCTCATATATTCTGATTGCATTGTTGCCACATGTCAGCGAACTGACAGTGACCCCCCTATCACATGTATTATGACCTTATTATCTCCCTCTTTTTTGTATATCATGTTATGATATTGTCGCATCTCATCTCATGTATTATGATGCTATTGTTGCCACATGTCAGGATGCTGAGGGTGACACACCACTGCACGATGCCATCAGTAAGAAACGGGATGACATGCTGTCGTTGCTGCTGGAGAACCTGGCTGATATCTGCATCACAAATAACAACGGTTTTAATGCGCTTCATCACGCCGCACTACGCGGGAACCCAAGGTCAGTGCGATCAATGTTAATGTTATGTCAACTCAAGCGAATGTTTATGTCAATCTACTCATTTAAGGTAAACAAAGCTATTATAAATGAACCACACTTATTCACAACTATATTTACTTATAATTCCTTATTTTGTCATTTATCTCGCCTCAAGCATGCTCTGCACCGGTGATGCTATCAGGATTGAATCTCAGAGGGTGACTCCCCTAAACACATTTATCTTGACAAAAGCGGGGAGAGCTAACTGAGTTGAGGGCTTCTGCCCGAAATTTGCAAATGGCCTCATAACTGTGGAAGGTGGCTGTGTCATGTATTCCGATGATCAGAGGTATCTGGTGGATGGCCCTCAAGAAAATTTAAAATTTGAGCCAAGTAGCCCCCCTCCCCCTCCCGTGTCACAACGGTGTCACAGCTCTGCACCGCTTCTTATCTTGCCTTGGACATACTCTGATATGATGGACATACTCCTACTACACCATTTTCATCTTGCCTTGGACATGCTCTGCACACCCTTTCATCTTGCCTTGGACATACTCTGATATGATGGACATACTCATACTACACCGTTTTCATCTTGCCTTGGACATGCTCTGCACTCGTGATTATCTTGCCTGTTTTCTCATGAATTTAGTACTGCTGGCTATCTTAGCTTTTATTACACCTCCATAGCTCTTGGGCAAACTGTGGTTTATGAATTGCAAGTTTCTTTGATACCAGGATTTTTGATTCTCGATATTTAAAGGCAACTTTCCTCTTGCCAATATCTGTGATTGCAACATGTATCTGTTACAACATCATGTCTGCTGGTTCACCCTCACTCTTCATCCACATCAGATATGCACAATTTTATGTTGTCTTATAGTAAAATCACGCTTAATCATTATTAATCAGTTTTTTATTGGCTCTTATCATGCAGTTCATTTGTGCCATGATACAAGAAATTCTGACAGTTATGCCTATGTCAGCTCTAATAATGCATTCGATAGCACCTCATTATCTGCTGTCATATGGGATTGCCCAGCTTTTTAAGCTTCTAACTGTAGTATACAGTATAAATGTGGTATATTTCCTCTTACGAGTTTTATTTTACTCACCTCTCTAATGATAGGCTCTTGATCTGATAGATTTTAGGACAACATGCATTTGCAAAAACCATGCGATAAGTCAAGCAGGAAGTGTTAGCCACATGTTGTGGTATAGTACTGCACTGATGCACTGATGTTGTTATAGTTCATCACCGAGCCCCAGCTAATTCAACGACTAATTCAACGACTAATTCATCGACTAATTCATCGACTAATTCATCGACTAATTCATCGACTAATTCATCGACTAATTCATCGACTAATTCATCGACCAATTCATCGACTAATTCATCGACTAATTTATCGACCAATTCATCGACCAATTCATCGACCAATTCATCGACCAATTCATCGACTAATTCATCGACTAATTTATCGACCAATTCATCGATGGGTGACTTCATAGATTACCAGGCCCAGGTGAACTCAGCCTAGTCATACCTGCGTGGGTGGGGTAAATGAGTGATGGCAGTAGCTGTAGAGATCACATTTGAGGTCTTACAGTGTCTGACTGAGGGCTACAGCATTTGCCCCACCCAATGGGACATTCGTAGTCCAGGCCGGATTTTACATTTTACATATATCATAAATTGCGTGAATGTGGCCATTTAATTCCAAAGTGTGGTCAGTGGCCTTATTAAGTGGATGATTCATGCACCTCTAAGGTCCAAGTAAAGCACTACTATGATATGGCTAAGAGTAATGACCAATAAAACCTAGCATAGAATCATGGCAATCTCTTAGTACACATCTTGTTGATGACTATGACCCATTGGTGTTAGGTTATTTATCAATATGGCTATTTGTTGTATATGGCTGGGCCTGCTTTATATTCATGCTTCATGTATGTATGTATGTAACGATAGGCAGGAAAGGTAGATCCATGCATTCTACCACAATATCACGAAAATTACATATTTATTTTGGGGGGGTAACAAAACGTTAATGTTGTGACGAGAGGTCAGTATCGCGTCGTCCGTTGTGCCAACTACAGCTGGTTGAAGGGGACCAAATGTCTCGCTTCCAATTTGGCCCAAAATCAACCAACTAGAGAATGGCAGCAAATATCGTAGTTGAATTTGGATTATTGGAACCGCACTCATGTACTACCATGCACTTAAATAGAAAAATAACAGTCATGACAGTGACGACATCAGTGAAGTATATCTACAAACTTCCATATACAACTAACACACACAACTATCGATAATGTGGCAAAGTATACTTGTATAGATAATTTGACATTAATACGTATCTCAATTAGTCAATACGGTGTTAACATTCAATGATGTGACTAACACAACAATCTACATCTTTTTTTTTAGTTGATTTTTATTTCGAAGTTATTTATGATTCTGTCTAATAGGGCGTACAATTTTATGACTGTTGAAGGAACTATGATGCATGGCTGATTCTTACATGATCTACTTTAGGTGTGCAGAATTTCATGATTGGTATGTAAAATAAACTGTGATATTTGGTGCAATAATGGTTTCAAATAGGTCATTTGAGGGCATTTTTGTAACATCTTAGTAAGTGATGGTTCTCAACAAGTCATTGGGAAGGCAGGTCTGCGACAGCTTGCTAAGTTATGGTTTACAAGTCTCATCATTTTCCATGGATGGTCCCTCTCTGGATTTCTCTCCCAATATCCCAATAAGCCTCGGTCTTGCATCTGATTTCCTGACCTGTAAGCATCTCCTCTAAACTCATCTTTCCACGTTGGTGGCCTGTTACGAGTACTTACCTATGTTTATTTTTATTTTAGACATTTAACTGTTTAACTTCATTTTTATTCTATCTTCATAACTCATCTTTTCACATTGGCCTGTCATGAGTACTTGTATTTATTTTTATATTGGACTTTTAACTGTTTTTCACATTGGCCTGTCGTGAGCACTTTTATTTATTTTTATATTGGACTTTTAACTGTTTTTAACTTCATCTTTATTATATTTTATTTTTATAATTTTCATGCATAATGATTTTATAGTGCTTATCTGTGATTTTAGATGTTTGATCATAAAGCACACATGATTTTATCAAATTTTCCTTTATTTTTACAGAATATCTCCTATATAAATATAATTTTACTCACTAACTTTCTATTTGGAAGGTAGTCCCTATAGCATGTTGCTAAATGATGGTATATAACAATGACAATGATGATAATATTCATCCTCTTGATCTAGCTCTAATATTCATAGCCTCTGATAATGCCAGTATTACGATTGCATTGTTCATATGTACTATGTATATTGGCCTATGTATAACAGGAAACATTAAACAATACAAAATTTAATTAGTAATTCCAAATATGTGATTCAAAATTATAAATAAGCAATGTAATAATTCAAGGTGCAAAAACACAGTAGACAAGTCATTGGGAAGGCTTGTAACAGCTTGCAACAGCTTGCAATTCAGCAATAATCTGACAAATAGGAGAACATGATAACTTGACTCTAACTAGAGCTGGTATTAAATCCAAAATGTTGCATTTATGTATTCTCATGACATAACAAAGTCCCAGGCTAAAACGGAAGTTTAACTAAAAAAATGTATTTTGTTGTAAAAAAGCGGAGCAATAGTTTACATTATACTATATGATATGGCTAAATAGAGTCTTCATGTAACTATATATAATATTTAAAATGTAAGTGTGTTAATTAAATCATTTAATAGTTGTATGAAATTATTTATTAAGTCATTCAAAATATGTGATGTTATTTCTCTAATGTCAAGCGAACTCCATTCATGTCATATACCATTTGTAGCTCTAAGTGCAACACATGCAACTGCACTTTTCGCCATCTTTCCATATTAGAAGCTGCGGACTGGAAAAATAAAATATGTCATCATATTTTAAATATAATACCTCCATATCAAGGGTGATAATAATATATACCTACTAATAATGATTAGATATTGTAATAGACATTTGTATCACTTAGTTTATAGGTCACCTGAACTCCGAGTATATAAACATTACGATATACGTCAATATTTCTCCTGAAACCATAGTTGCGTTTTATTAATTTATATGTCTATCTATCCAGTAACAGTCTATATGCCTCCGCGCTACATTTTTACTATGAATCAAGCATGCATTTGCATTGTTTTTTATCATCATTATGTGAGTTGTCCCATTGTTTTTTGCCACGCGTCGATACATTCCGACCCTATTCTTGACATTATTCCCTAAAGTGACCTTGACTTGACGGGTTTTCATTGTGTCACATCCAGCATTTGTTATAGCGTTGTTTCACCCGTATTCATAATATAATATGTACAATTAGACCTTCAGAAATATTTGTACTAATAAATCAATTACCACAGACCAAATGAATCAATTACGACAGACCAAATGAATCAATTACCACAGCCTAAATCACTCAATCAGCACAGACAAAATAAATTAATTACCACAGCCCAAATAGATCAATTACGACAGACAAAATAAATCAATTACCATAGCCCAAATCACTCAATCAGCACGGACAAAATAAATTAATTACCACAGCCCATATCAATCAATTACTATAGCCCCAAATCAATAAATTACCACAGCCCAAATTAATCAATTACCACAGCCCAAATCAATCGATTACCATAGCCCAAATGAATCAATCGGCACAGACAAAATAAATTAATTACCACAGCCCATATCAATCAATTACCACAGACAAAATAAATCAATTACCACAGCCCAAATCAACCAATTACCACAGCCCAAATCAACCAATTACCACAACCCAAATCAATCAATCACCACAGCCCAAATCAATCATTCTATCACACTACCATCCATTAATATCAGTCATCATTTCAAACTTTTTTGACATTCTTCACAGATGCAACGTAGCCTAGACTAGATTACCATGGATACAGCCCATAGATGCACAATCCACCCAAAATTAGATTACCATAGACACAGCATACAGATGCAAAATGATCCATAAATAGACTACCACAGCCACAGCCCACAGGTGCAAAATCCAGCCTGTGTAGATAACTCTAGATGTAGCCTATAGAAATCCAGCCTGGAATATATTATCATTGATGTAGCCCATAGAAATCCAGCCTGGAATATATTATAGATGTAGCCCATAGAAAAGTTCCGCCTGGAATATATTATCATTGATGTAGCCCATATAAATCCAGCCTGGAATATATTATCATAGATGTAGCCCATAGAAAAGTCCAGCCTGGAATAGATTATTATAGATGTAGCCCACAGAAGTCCAGCCTGGAATATATTATCATTGATGTAGCCCATAGAAGTCCAGCCTGGAATATATTATCATTGATGTAGCCCACAGAAGTCCAGCCTGGAATATATTATCATAGATGTAGCCCATAGAAATCCAGCCTGCAATAGATTATCGCAGGCTCACCCCACAGATGGATGATCCAGCCTGGGATACATTATCTTGGACACAGCCCATAGACTATCTATATTAATAGATCGCGTGGTAATTGCCATTGATTTTCTTTTATGTGATTATTGTTGTTAAATATTCCACCAATTGATTTTTGTCATCGTCATTTACTTTGTAATAATTTTTCATATTTCCAGCAAAAAATTTTTTATCCCTCTGCATATTTTAGCCATCTGTGCCATTTTCTGAGACTTCAACTAGTCTAACCAGTATCGCCATGGACTTGCAAGATAATTCAGTGAACGGCCATTTTATTTAATAATGGCTTGAAGTCACCTCTATCATTTACGATTATGAAAATAGTAATTATAAAAATATTTGTGATTTTTGCGGAGATGGATTATAACATAGTGTTATTTGGATAAATCAATTTATAGTAGTCATTGTAGGATATTATTTTGAAATAGTATAAGTAAACTGCCTAATGGGGAGGGTTTAATTCCTATAATAAATATTCATGTCTTATTATCTCCCTTAAGGTAAGTTGGAAAATACGTACCTGTTTAATGTAGCATTAATGGAAAGTACAGTAGCTACAGTTATAGATGACACATCACAAGAGAGAAATGCATTTGGAAGTACATTTTATATATATTCTAGATTTTTCTTGCCTTTTTCTCTTATAATTACTAAGTTATTAAATAATAACTCCCTAATTCATGTAATTAATAATAATAATTATTTTTTCCAGAAGATTTATTCTTTCCTGTCCCATGGTTATATATCGTATTAATTAGAATAGGGTAACATGTAGTTAGGTCAAGTATTATTTCAAAATTAACTATAGCTATTATAATATAGCTGTCTGTTATTGAAATTCCATTGTCCAAATTCAGGCGCAATAACCTATTTATGTCATAGCTTACATCATGCAACTTGCGTACCAGGTTCCAGTCAAATCATTGTTTTTGCGTATATTCTCATTTTCCTTGCCACAAATTAATTTCACTTGTTCTTATGTAAAGTCAACCAGAGCTATTGAGATGAAGTACCTTGCTGAAGAATACAACAGAAAAACTCGTATTCATCTATTGTGTCATCTATTCCATGCAATAAGACATTATCTTTTTTATATTTCATTATTTAGTCTAGCATGGCAACCCATTCATTTAATTAATCTCTATTTTCCTTATTTTCTTTTTGAGTTTATTTCCCACTGTCTAAAGCCATTGATTATTCTAATTTCATATAAGGTCAAAAACCTCAACTAAGCGATGCTTTAAGCAGGTTGTTAGCCGTGATAAGGATAATGCCAAAACAGTTATATCATGCAGTTTGTTCCGTGATACGATTTGTATGGAGCAGAAACGTAACAACGATGTATCATGTAGATGGTAGACATACCTGAGTATACGATGATGTGTGGTGTATGCATCCGATGTACCGGGGGTTATTGCGTCAGTGGGCTGCACGTAATCCAGGTCCAGGCAGTACTGACGTTATCACTCGACACTATCGCTTCCGCCGCTCTGTCCAGTCACTTTAAACAATGCAACTGCTTAGCGCAATGTCCAGTTTTAACGGGGGACGCGATCACGCGTGTGGATGTATTGTTAGATTCGGGCATGATGTAACAATAGGGTAGGTAGAAGCAGGTACGATAATCAGTGCTTTCTATTTGCGGAGATCTACCTGGGGTCATAACCTATGACGCGCGCCCGTGTGTATTATATCTAGTAGTGAGGAATTCTCCACAATCCCCTTCCCTTTTACAGGAAGCCAGCGATAGTGTAGAGTATCTCGGTGGTGGTACCATAGTATGTGGGGGAAATGTGCCATGGAAACACGGCTAAAAATATTCTCATCTCACTGTGTGTGTATAGCTCGCGGACCCATTTGTGCTCTCATAAAAGGCTCTTAGGAACTCTAATCTGTATTGGCAGTAGTTGGCAGAGTTGCCAGCTTATTAGGAGAGGTGTGCACTGTGCATGGTACGAGTTAGACAGGAATAAAGGCTATGCCACTACCTCTAAGTACTTCACTGTTCACACCCTCAAGAGTTGCCTGCCCTTGGAGACACAGATAAATGTTGTATACTATGCCTCATCTCATGTCTCATAATCAACAATCCGCGTTGTCTATTTTTATAACATACACATTTCTTATGTTATTGCCCTCAAAATACATAAAAAAGTAAATTTTTCTGCCTGTCACTATGTCACAACTTTATAGCAAATAAATTATTATTTATATACTGATAAGATTTAGAATGTTATCCTTATTCACATTAGAAGGCCATTGTCTAATTTTCATTGTAATAATAAACTTTATGTGTACAGATTTAAGGTTTTTTTAGTGTTTAGGCATGAAGGAGAATAATGTTTTTCGCTGTCACATTTAGAGTGGGCTTTGTCTCACATCCAACCAGATTCTGTCAGTTGGCCACAAATCGCCACTATCAACCACATTTCTCTCTCTATTTAAGACCTGTGAGGAGTGTTTATGGTAAACTATTTCATTCTTACTAATGTTCCTGTTACTTTTATATAGTTTTTATATACTTTTTACATAAAATTTGTTTTTGGTTTGGTCTAAATATTTTAAAATGCCACAGAGAATAACACATGTTAACCACTTCAACCACCTTATGCTTCTGAATCCGGAAAAATCTTTATCAAACATATATAAAACAATCTCGCAGGACAGGGGTTAATATTACAGGGGTGAGGGGTATCTGTGGAGGCCATTAAATAGTTGGCGTTTTAATAATCATGATACTGTGTATGAAGTATCTAATGTCTTTTAATACTTGAACCATGTGACAATAAGTTATGTGGAATAATCTCTGGCTAATGAAATTTTCACTGCTGCAAGTGAGAATCCAAAGAGCTATAATTTTATTAGGTCTTTCATCAAGGGAGATAACCTCGGTTTCAATATTTACCAGTTCAGCAGCACGCAAAAGATCTATATGACACTGTACTTAAATGGGACTAACCTAAATGTTAACATAGTTTTCTGCATCATACAATAGTATTTAGTAAATAACGCCGAAGACTGAAAGCGATGTATTCCATAATTTTCAGGTTTGAATATTATTTATCAACATGAAATGAAATGAAATTTTTGATTTATAGTGCCCTTTTAACACATGGCTATCAAAGACACTACCAATTTACCATTTCTATGATTAACTAGATTTACAAATACAGTTCAAACTCGAACTGGGTAATAAATGAGTCAAGTATAACTGAAACATATACAGCAAGATCACAGATGAAGGAGATATAAAATATTCCGCACAGTGGCACAGTGTCAGAGATAGAATCACGTTGTAAAACTATGTTAAATATAACATGAAGAATACAACAGATAAGAAAATTACACTATATTGCATTATAAAAACAGCTAATAGATACACAAACACTGCCGAATACATGATAGAATACATAATATAAATTAGACATGAATTATAATTGATACATGTTTTTTAAATATTTTTTGTTACAAAATTAATATTATTTTTCACCAAACTAAGCAAACTTTGAGACACTCCATAAGTAAGAGACAGATGAAATTTTTGATCACATTCAGACATATTTGTGAGTTCAATGGTAAGACTTAGTGAGTTAATGAAATGAAAGTAAACTTCTGATAAAAACACCAGACAATATTCAGAGCTTTTAAAATCTTCTCATGGTTTACTTAAATATTTCTTGTGGCATTTATTATGCTTAATAATATCTTGCCAGTCACTATCTGATCAAAATTCTAATTTTATTTATTCTGTCTAAAGTGGGTGTCCATTTTTAGCTCACCTGAGCTTATGCTCGGTGACCTTTTCTGATCGGAGTTTGTCCGTCGTCCGTCCGATCGTCCATCCGAGGTTAACATTTCTTAAAAAACCGCTTATCGCGGAGGTCTGTTAAATGGCAGATATTGTCCTTGGGTTGGTCTTCTAGATTTGTTCATGGTATCGTCTTTGTAGCAAAGGGAGGTAACTTATTTCGATGTTTTTAGTAAAAAATTTTCTCCTCAAGACCCGCTTATTGCAGAGGTCTGCTGTTTGTCAAATATTGTTCTTGGGTTGGTCTCCTCTAGATTTGATCATCATATAGCCATGGTAGTAAGGGGGGTAACTTGTGTCGATATTTTATTTTCACTTATCTTTTTCCCAAGAACCCGTCATTGCGGAGATCTGCGATTTGGCAGATATTGTCCTTGGGTTACTATCTTTAAGATTGTTCAGCAACTTGTCATGGGAGCAAAGGGGGGTAATTTCTATTGACTTTTTATTTGAAAATCTGCCTCTATGTCCACTGCCAAAGGTCTGCCATTTTACAGATATGTGTAGGTCTCATTCAGATTTATTTAGGGCATCTTTATTAAGGCAATTAGAGGGGATTTTAGCCAAGGTTCATCCACAAATGTGTATTTTCTCATTTCAGTATCTTAATGGTATTTTTAGGTCTCTTTGGCCTCTTGTTTTTGATGTAAGGCAGTCTCCTTGTCTTCTCGCTCTAATATCCAGATGGCCTCCTTGGACTCTTTTTTCCTTTTTCTGTTTTTACAGGTGAGCATCTATAGGCTTCTTTGGCCTCTTGTTGTGTATGTACAACATTAGATTTTGTTGGAAATAGCATCAGGTGATCTACAATATGATTGGACAGCACCGGATTAGTGGATTGTTCTGTTGTAACATTAATGACCAATTAATACTGTATATCACCAATATATACTGTATATGACCAATAATATATACTGTATATGACCAATATATATACTGTATATGACCAATATATATACTGTATATGACCAATATATATACAGTATATGATAATTATACGGTGTTTATGAAAAATATATACTGTATAAGACACCTTAGCCTAGTGATTAGAGCGATGGCTAGAGTCACCAGCTTTCTTTCCTTTATTTTACATATGAAGATTATAGCTGTATACAAATGGCAATTTATTATTTATTATTAATCATTTCTCTCCGGTATGAAAATTGCAGATACGGTCAGGAGAAAAGTGTGTGTGTTAATGCACTATTATGTTGGAACGGAGTTAGTTTCCAACTTATATAGGAATAACTAATATCTGCTGGTGAAAGGTACCCACTATTGCCCATAATACATTATCACAAATCTTGGCATGCTGCACACTCTGAAAATAAAATACCCAGAAACCAAAGTGAGATCTGTGGAGACATGAGAGAGAGTCTGGGAAAGTTGCAGCATTCCTTGCATATTTATAGCAGATGTCTGCGATAAGGTTTGTGCTTGGGAAGGTGGGGAGGCATACAAGGCATACTTAGCAACTGTGAAGCATAATACTGTCCCATATCCTAATACCATTCTCATTCCAACATCGCAGTCTTACATGTAGGCTACATTGAGGGCAGTTGTACTATTGAAGGCTGAACCCAGTTGCATCTACCGTATACCTGTACTACCTTTACTAATAAATCCTCCCCTCCCTTCTCTCCACCCCACTAATTATTTACCCTGCTCATCTGCTAGTAATTCTTATCCATATCCATTTACCTGATAATAACTCTAGCATATTTCTGTCCAAATACCAGATTCTTTATAGTTTTTTTCACCACAATGTGCATAAGTGGGTTGCATTGTGCCATATACATTTTTTAGGTCATTATGCTTACACTGTATACATATTACGCAATCATGGAATCTGAGTTTTTAAGTTTTCACGCAGCATAGTACTGTCAACAAGAAAATTTTCATTGTGTAGTTAGTTACCTTTCAACTATAACATGATGGCAGATTTTGGTGAAATTAACGTATAAAATAATACTTAACTTACTATTAAATATGTTGACATAGAGTTATTAAATGTTACTTCCAGGTTTTGTTGTTTACTGACCAGATATTGTACATTCATTAAATGGTTAGGGCTAAAACTGCAGTACTGTATCTGGGAATGTTCAATTATAGTCAGAATATTTTTTATGCTCTCCCTTACTGTTTTGGGTGAGAGTTAGCACTAATCACGAATGAAAATTTTTATATCCTTTCAACAGCAATAGTTGACTAGTTCGTGAGAAAATTACTACATGGAGATTATCATAGTCTGCTTGATTTCTGAAATTTAACGAAAGCTCATGTGGTTATATAACAAGGCTAGAGTCAACAAGAAACATAAAAACCAATGGCTCTTATCAGCAAATAAATTCACTCAAATCAAAAATGTGAAATTTATTAGTATATGTCATTAATTCCGTGGATATATTTTTTATATTTATATAACATAACAGTAGGCAGAATATGCGTGCTGAACTTTGCGTGCTGAACTTTGCGTGCTGAACTTTGCGTGCTGAACTTTGCGTGCTGATGGTCATCATCATGATGGTCATCATTATGGCGGTCATCATTATGGTTGTCATCGTTATGGTAGTCATCATCATGGTAGTCATCATCATGGTAGTCATCATCATGGTAGTCATCATCATGGTGGTCATCATCATAGTGGTCATCATCATAGTGGTCATCATTATAGTGGTCATCATCATGGTGGTCATCATTATGGCAGTTATCATTATGGTTGTCATCATTATGGTTGTCATCATTATAGTGGTCATCATCATGGCGGTCATCATTATGGCGGTCATCATTATGGCGGTCATCATTATGGTGGTCATCATTATGGCGGTCATCATTATTGCAGTCATCATTATGGCAGTCATCATTATGGTGGTTATCATTGCGGTCATCATTATGGTGGTTATTATTATGGTGGTCATCATTATGGTGGTCATCATTATTGCGGTCATCATTATGGCGGTCATCATTATGGTGGTCATCATTATGGTGGTTATCATTATGGCGGTCATCATTATGGCAGTCATCATTATGGTTGTCATCATTATGGTTGTCATCATTATGGCAGTCATCATTATGGTAGTCATCATTATGGCGGTCATCATTATGGCGGTCATCATTATGATGGTCATCATTATGGTGGTCATCATTATGGTGGTCATCATTATGGTGGTCATCATTATGGTTGTCATCATTATGGTTGTCATCATTATGGTTGTCATCATTATGGTGGTCATCATTATGGCGGTCATCATTATGGCAGTCATCATTATGGTTGTCATCATTATGGTGGTCATCATTATGGTAGTCATCGTCATGGCGGTCATCGTCATCGCGGTCATCGTTATTGCGGTCATCGTTATGGTAGTCATCATTATGGTAGTCATCGTTATGGCGGTCATCATTATGGCGGTCATCATTATGGCGGTCATCATTATGGTTGTCATCATTATGGTTGTCATCATTATGGTTGTCATCATTATGGTGGTCATCATTATGGTGGTCATCATTATGGTGGTCATCATTATGGTGATCATCATTATGGTGGTCATCATTATGGTGGTCATCATTATGGTGGTCATCATTATGGTGGTCATCATCATCACGGTAGTCATCATTATGGTTGTCATCATTATGGTGGTCATCATTATGGCGTCATCACTAACTGTGGCGTTTTTCGGGCTGAAAGCGCCTTAAACCCCATTGCCCATGGGGGTCTGGGTAGCCCTTGCAGTGT
>WURV02174945.1:0-10330 GCA_011762755.2 Epimenia babai | reverse complement strand
CGAATGCCTTTGAGGTCGACATGGGCGAACCTCCATCCGACATGAACGAGGGAGCCCCGGAGCCTGTGATCGAAACGATCACGGTCGAAGCCGGGACCTTCCGTTGCAACCGCATCGAATTCGAGGGCGGCTCGGCGCGCACGTGGGTGGCGGTTGAATATCCCGGCCTCCTGATCAAGATGGAACCGGGCAACAGTCGATAGAACTCGTCGAATTCATCGACTGAGTCCGCCGCATCAGCCCGACGGAACAACCGGACCGCATCGAAGAGCCCGCCGACTGCAAGCAGACCGGCGGGCTTCTTCGATGTCGGCGGGTGGCGATTTGCGTCAGGCAGCGACGGTAGCGGCGGGCCACATGGCGGCGAAGACGAGGCCGGTGACCACGCCGAAGACGATGCCGTCGAGCATGTTGGTCACCATCGCGCGGGTGGGCATGCCGAACCAGATGCCGTTGGGGAGGAAGGCGAACGTGTACGCCAGCACGCCGGCCGTACCGGTGAAGCGGAACACGTCCATGAAGGCAGCGCCGGCGGGAAGGCTGAAGCTGGCGAGATACCCGATGACGGTACTGACGACGAGGAACGTCACCATCGTCAGCGCCATGTTGCGTCCCATGCTGACCGGCGGGAACACGCGCAGCAGGCCGGCATGGCCGCTGGCCATCGCGTCGCCCATCTCTTTTCTGAACGCTTCGTCCTTCATCTTCCCGGGCGTGAAGGGGTAGGGGTACAGGTACTGGCCGGGCTTGACGCCACCCTTGATCGTCTCGCGGATCGTCTTGTCGGCCGCGTCGTCGAGCGGCTTGTAGTCACCCTTGTGATGCGGTGACAACGCCCACGCCACGAACGACGCGAACCACACCGCGACACCGGAAACGAGAATCGGCACGATCAGATCGATAACGGTCATGGTCTGCTCCGGGATTCGTGCGCAACGCGGCGCATCTGCGGACTGCTGGTTGGTGAGTGAGAACGGGTAGCATACCGCAACCCGCAAGCGGCGGGGAACCGCCCGGAACGAACGTGACCCCGAGCCAGTGAATGGCCCGGGGTCAGTACGTTTCGACGCGCCATCGCGTTTCGATTGATCAGTTGATCAGTCGTCGCCGCGCTTGACCGTTGGCAGGATCGCCATCAGGTCTTTCGCTGCCACGTTGAACTCGGCCTTCGGCGCTTGCACGGCCACGGCCACCATCTTGCCGCCGTGCTCGACGCACTGGCAGAGCACGACGTGTTCGCCATCGTGGTCCTTGCCGCCGAAGATCAGCTTGTAGACGCCATCGTCGGTGCTTTCCTTCATGATCGAGACGTCGCGGAAGCCGCGCAGCAGACCACGGCGGAACTGGGCCCACGTGGCTTCGCCGAACTTCGCGGCGGTCTCATCGAAGACCTGCACGGCCACCCAGTGCGCCTTCGCACCTTCGGCATCGGTGCGGAAGACCGCGCCCGAGTCGCTCTCCGAGATCAGCATGTGACCGGCGCGCGGCAGCGCGAACGACACACCGGACTTCGCGCTGGCGTAGTTCGTGCCGTTCCAGTTCTCGGAAGTCAGCGGGGTGTAGCCCAGAGGGTTGCGGCTCGGCACGTTGGTACCGCGGGCGGGGCGCTTCCACTCGGTGCGCTCGGCCTTGAAGCAGGCTTCGATGACCTTCGCGACCGAATCGTTCGGGATGCTCTCGACAACCACTACCTCGGTGCCACGACGTTCGAGGCGCACGGTGGTGCCTTCGGTGTCGTTGAACCAGAACGCGACCACCTCGTCGGTCTCGGTTTCCTCCGAAGGCGAGGGGCCGCCATACTTCTGCATCAGCAGGTTCTGGTACAGCTTGTAGAACTCGCCGGCGTCCTTGACCGAGTCCCAGACGGTGGTCCAGATCAGCGCCATCTGCTCGTCGTTCTCGCCCTTCGAGATGAAGACCATCGTGTCGCCGTCCCAACCAGCGGCGGTGGTCTTTGCCACTTCGCCGATGCTGCGACGGGTTTCGAAGAAGTTCTCGAAGTAGATCCACATCTGGAACTCGCCGAAGGTGTCACGGTCGAATTCCTTCCAGCCTTCCCCGACGAGCGCGCACAGCTCGTCTTCTTCCGGCAGGTTGATCACCACCGGCATATCGCGCGGCTGGTCCAGGTACTTCTCCGGGTGCAGAACCTGCTCGCTGGAGGCCGGCAGGTCCTCGAACATCGAGTTGACGACTTCCCAGCCACCCTT
This sequence comes from Epimenia babai, assembly GCA_011762755.2. Lineage (NCBI taxonomy): Eukaryota > Metazoa > Mollusca > Solenogastres > Cavibelonia > Epimeniidae > Epimenia > Epimenia babai. The sequence goes on along the minus strand of WURV02174945.1, from coordinate 8,120 downwards.
CTCGCGCTTGCGGGCCTCGAACACCAGGCGGTTACCCACCGAGTACGGCCACAGGATCTGCTTGATGATCATCGGCGGGATGTTCGCGTCTTCCGCACCCGGAATCGAGCCGGTACCCGGGACTTCATCCAGCATCGACTGGATCTGCGGGTTGTCGAAGCTCATCACGCCCTGGCGCTGGAACAGGAAGTCGTACTGGATGCTGGTGGCGGTGCCTTCGGTGACAGCCAGGCGCACCAGGTCTTCATCCGACGTGGTCTTCTCGGTGTCGACGATGTTCATCAGGTCGTAGTGCTGGTCGTCGAGCGCATGGGTCAACTCGTGGGCCATCACCATCTCGTCCTGGCCGACGCCGAGCATCGCCCTCATCATCATGTCCTGCATGCGTTCCTGCTCGGACATTTCCTTGTTCTTGACGAGGTTCAGTTCCTTCACGTCGGGATCGTAGAAGCCGGCGATGCCTGCGCCGTAGAGCTTCATCATCGCGTCGTAGAGGCTGAAGTCGCGCTCGACGAGGCCCAGCTTGTGCAGGATCAGCGAGCCCTTGTTCATCTCGGCTTCCTGGCCCTCGGTCTCGCCCTTGATCAACTCGAAGATGTCTTCGCGGGTGTAGACGCCGACCGGAACCTCGTACTTCCACTCGATGCCGCGCAGCTTGGCCACCTGCGGCATGATCTGGGCGGCCATCGCCTTTGCCTTCTTCGCGTCCGGATCATCGTCCGGTACCTGGGCGGAGGCGGTGTTGGCTGCAAGCACGAACAGGCAACAAGCCAGCAGGAAAGCAGGGGTTATGCGGATCAATCGGGACACGGGGTTCCTCCGGTCGAGACGGTCGGGGTGTCTGAAGTCGGGGTGCCAGTCTGCATCGTTCTCCTGCCGGTTGTCTGTCGGCATGGAAACTGATCGGGCAAGATGGCCAATTCCCCGGTTGATACCACCTGGAGCCGCCTGGTGTTTGGAAATGCGGCCCCGATCGGCCCACGAATCCGCCTGACATCAGGCGGCCGACCAGATCCGGAAGCAGCCCGTCGGCCGTTGAACCCGGCAATCGCTCGGTAGACGCCGAATGCCCACCGGTCGCCGATCGTCAGAAGTCGGACCCGACGGCTCCATCCGGCCGAAATCCAGGAATGGTCCGATTTTCCCGTGATTTTGCCGGGTGGGGATCGTCATATCTCCGGGTCGACCTGTCGTCGGCCCCCGAACGAACGGCAGAAAGCCGCTCGATCAGCCAGTCGAGACAGATGAACACCACGAACGACTCCAACCTGAACCCGGCGCGTCCGGACGAGCCAGCCGGCGGCGGTGCCCGGCCCGGCCACGACTCCGCAGACAGCGGCGCCGACGCGGACACCCGTCTGACCGAACTGGTCGCGGGGGGGCTGGCGGCACACGATGCGGCCCGGTTGGAGGCGGAATTGATGGCGGATCCGGATTCGCCGGCCGCGCGTGAGTTCCGCGAGTTGCAGGCGGCGTGGCAGCTGTTCGATCGGTTGCCCGAAGTGAGCCCGTCGGCCGAACTCGAACAGTCGGTGTTGCAGGCCGTTCGTTCATTGACCCCGGCGAGTGCCACCGGCGCGGATCACGCGTCGGACGGGGCCCCGTCTCATCTGCATCTGATTTCCGACCATTCCGAGCCGTCCGGCTCTTCTGACTCTTCCGTGTCTTCCGTGGAGCGTGCCATGTCCCGGCCGTCGACAATGTCTCTCGTGGCCCGAACGGGTCTGCAATTCCTGGCCCCGATGGCGGTAGCGGCTGCGCTGCTGGTCAGTGTGGCGTTCCTGTTCCACGAATCGGTCGATGGGCCGCGCAGCCCCGAGATTGCCGATGCCGGCAACTCCGACGTCGAAACCGCCAGGGAGGGCGTGGTTCGTTTCCGCGCCGCCGCTGGACCGGACGTGACCGGTCGCCCGCAGCCGATCGCCGATGGCCGCGACAACGGTAATGGCAATGGCAACGGTGCGGGCCGCGTCGTGGTCAGCGCGAATGATCCGCGCAACCCGATCGGTGCCGTGGCGGCTCCCGAGCCGATGAACCCGCCGAGCGCCAGCGCGCCGACCATGCCGGAACCGATGAATCCGCCGTGCTCGTATCGCTACCGCAGCCTCGACGGCAAGTGGCACAACCTGGACGGTGGCGCCGAACTGGCGAACCTGAACTGCGAGATCTACGTGCCCGCTGGCGTGAAGCAGACGCTGACGATGGGCGCGACGTCGATGACCGTGGACGGCGGCGAAGCCGGCACGACCATCTCGCTGGTCGCGGACCCGACCGCTGGCGTGGACGCTGACGGCAACCCGCAGGGCGTTCTCGTCGAAGCGATTGAAGCCGGCAAGCTGTTCTTCGATACCCTCGAGCAGGACGGCGCAAGCGTCAGTGTGCGCACGCCCACCGGCATGGCCGCGCTCGGCAAAAGCAAGACCGAGATCACCTACGACGCCAGCGGCAACACCGACGTCGCCGTCAAGACCGGCCGCGTGGAACTCGCCGGCTTCCAGCCAGACGGTGGCATCGCTGCCGCCGTCGTGCGCGAAGGTGAAATCGCGACGATGAACCTGCTGGCCAACCCGGCGGTTCGCAAGCACCTCAACGTCAACTGGATCGGCAACTGGGCCACCGTCGCCACGCTGCAGCAGGACCTGCGCATCGAGAACCCGCTGGCCGAAGGCGAAGCTGCCAGCCGCGGTGGCAGCGATGGCTCGGTCGGCTCGCTGGTCGCGCAGGACCCGGACTACGCCGACGTGCCGTTCATCATTGACGAACACAAGGTGGACGTGCGCATCAGCGATGGCATCGCGGTCACGACCGTCGAAGAAGTGTTCCACAACACCACGCAGCGCACGATGGAAGGCGTGTTCTGGTTCCCGCTGCCGCAGGACGCCGCGATCAGCCAGTTCAGCATGTGGATCACCCAGCCCGACGGCACGACCCGCGAAGTGCAGGGTGAGTGGCTGGAGCGCAAGCAGGCTCGCTACATCTACGAAGAGTACAAGTACCAGCGCCGCGACCCGGCCCTGCTGGAATGGATGGAAGGCAACACCTTCCGCATGAGCATCTTCCCGATCTTCGCGAACGAGAAGAAGCGGGTGAAGCTGCAGTACACGCAGATCCTGCAGGCCGACGGCGACACCGTTCGCTACGCCTACCCGCTGGTCAGCGAGAAGCTGCGCGGGAACCCGGTCAAGGACTTCGGCATCAACGTGCGCGTCAGCACCGGTGCCGAACAGGCGTTGATCACGCCCGTCAGCCACAAGCTGCAGGGTGACGCCGAGCGCACCGCCACGCCGAACGCGCCGTGGAACGCCACCGTCTCGGTGGACAACTACACGCCGGGCCGTGACTTCGTCGTCGAAGTGAAGGTTCCGCAGACCGCGCCGCAGGGTGCGTTCTGGAACCGCACGTTCCGCACCGCTGGTGAAGACGGCCACGTCGCGGGCTTCTTCACGCCGCGCTTCGAAGCCGAAGCCGCCCAGCGCGAAACGGGCAACGTGGTGTTCATGGTGGACACCTCGGGCTCGATGAACAACGAACGCTACTTCCAGCAGTTGGCGCTGCTCGAAGCGATGATGGCGAAGCTCGACAGTGACGACTTCTTCACGGTCGTGACCGTCGACTACGCGCCGGTGCCGCTGTTCGACGCCGATGGCGACAAGACGTTCGTCCCGGCGACCGACGCCCAGAAGAAGATCGCGCTGGCCGCGCTGCGTGAACGCCTGCGCTACGGCAGCACGAACCTCAAGGCCGCCTTCAAGTATGTCTGGCACAACCTGATCGACCCCTCGGAAGAGACGACGATCATCCTGCTCGGCGACGGCGTCGCCACGCAGGGCGAGGTTCGCAGCGAGAAGCTCGCCGCCGACGTGATGGAACTGCCCGTTGCCGACAGTGGCAAGGGCCTCGTCGAGAGCGGCGCGAAGGTTCGTCTGTTCCCGGTGGCCATCGGCAACAACTGGAGCAGCGAAACGCTCGAGTCACTGGCTGCCCGCCTGCAGGGCCGCGTGATCGAGGCTCCGCGCAACCGCCCGGAAGTGGAAGTGGCGGCCGAACTGTTCGGCAACCTGACCACTCCGATGCTGACCGACCTGACCGTCAGTGTCAGCGGTGACGTGGATGCCGCGCAGGTCTACCCGGCGCGCTTCCCGGCGATGGTCAGCGGCCAGCCGGTGAGCTTCGTTGCTCGCTACGGCAAGGCCGGTGCCGCCACCGTCACCTTCCGCGGTCGCCTCGGCGCCGACTGGAAGGAATGGAGCTACCAGCTGAACCTGCCCGAGTCTGACCTCGGTTCGCCCGAGATCGGCCGTTACTGGGCCCAGCGCGCGATCGCTGGCATGCAGGCGAAGATCGACGCCGGCGACTCCAACGAGTCGGCTCTGCGTACGGAAATCGTCAAGCTCTCGAAGACCTACAGCGTCAGCTCGCGCCACACGTCGCTGCTGGTGCTGGAGAACAACGAAGAGTTCAAGCGCTGGAACATCGAGCGCACGAACGAAACCGCGCTGGCAATGAAGCCCGCTGCCGGTGAACCGACAATGACCATCGTGGATGCCAGTGGCGACGTGCTGCTGCAGCTCGACGGCTCGGACCGCTGGGTCTCGCTGGCCGAGTACGTGGCCCGCGCCCGCACCAACGCGGTCAAGCTCGGCACGCGCATCGCGACGCCGTTCGACTCGAACGTCCAGCTTCTGTCGCCGGATGGCCAGACGATCGTGCTCGGCGAGAAGTCGACGATCATCGGCCTGGACCTGCCGGGTGCCCGCGCGGCGCTCGCGGGTTGGCAGGAAGACCAGGAGAACGGCGTCGAGCCCGAAGACAACACCGACAACGGTGGCAACACGGACAACGGCAACGAGCCCGAAGCCGTCTCGAGCGAGTTCAGTGAGCGCGCCGCGCAGATGCTGGCGAAGCTCGTCGACGTTCAGAAGGCGTACATCCAGGCCCAACGCGATCGTCTCCGCACGATCCTCGAGGCCGACAAGGACGCTGCCCGCAAGGCGCTGGCGGACTTCGAAGCCCGGGTGGGCTCGGAACTGACCACCGATCAGCAGCGCGAAGCCCTCGCTGAACAGGTGGCGCGCTTCCGCGAGATGATCAACGGTGACGACGATCCACTGGTGACCTGGCAGTTGATGCAGCGATACGCCGGTGCCGCGGAATATGGCAAGGCCATGAAGGCCGAAGAGAAGATGATGATGGGCTTCACCGGTCGCCTGGCGCTGGATGACGAAGCCAGCGGGGAGACGACCGACGCCCTCCGCTCCCGTCTGGGTGCCGGTGTGGGCGGTGGCGGTACCCCGGCCAGTGGTGCTGCTCGTCTCCGCGCGGAAGCGCAGAACGGCGGAACCTCCTTCGGTGGTGGCGAGGATAGCGGCGCCGAAGAAATGGAGATGGACTCGCGCGAAGGTGGCGCCGCTGCTGGCGACGACGGCAGTGCGGAACCGGATCCGGAAATGGAGCCGTCGGCTGATCCGGCCCCGGCACCCGATACCGTGGTTCCGGCGGAACGCCCGACGAGCCCCGACGCACCGCGCGTCAACCGGGACGGCATCAACACCGAATCGCACGGTCGTCGCGGCGGTCGCACGATGGACGAGGCCGAACTTAGCGAGAACCTGGAGCGGATGCGCGAAGCCACCCGCGAACTGTCGCGCGATCAGCAACAGGCGCAGGGCAATCGTGCCGACGGCACCGATGGTGACTGGGCGCGCGATGCGGCAGGTCGTCCGGCGAACGGTCAGCCGGCTCAGCCTGGCCCGGGTGGCGACACCGATGCCGGCCCGGCCGATCGCAACGAGAACAGCGACCATGAAGACGGCGCCAACACCGAGAACAACCAGGATCGCCTGGGCGAACTCGAACAGCGCGTGCTGGAGGAAGCCCGCAAGCGGGTGGAGCTGCAGGCGAAGACGCTGATCGAACAGCAGAAGGAACTGCTGGCCGAGCTGTCCAACGAGGAACTCCGCGACAAGGTCAAGGACGCCCTCAACAAGGCACTCGACGCGGAAGTGGGTCGGGTCACGGCTGACTTCGTGCGCGCCAACCGCACGCTGCCGGCAAGCCTCGACATCCGCCCGACGTCGCAGGTGATCGACGGCTACACCAACGCGGTGCTGGCCCAGTTCAAGGCTGCGCGCGGCCCGATGATCCGTGACCTGCAGTTCGCGCCGGATGGTGCGAAGGTGCTGGACGAGATGCTGAAGGCCCGCGCCGCCAGCATCCGCGACCAGCAGCAGGAAGACGCCGAGAAGCGCGGCACCTTCCAGCAGGATCCGAACGGCGTGACGGTCTTCGCGCTGGACTGCAGCCACACCATGAGTGAGGCCCTCTCGGCCGAGCAACTGGCCGCGTTGCAGATCCCCGAGGACGTGCGCAGCACGATTCGTACGAAGTTCGACGTCGCCCGGTACGAGTTGCTCAATGCGCTCGGCGCGCTGGAAGCCAACGAGCCGTTCGCGCTCGTGCTCTTCCACCGCACGCTGAACTGCCTGACCGCCAACGGTCGTATTGCGGCATTCAACGCCGAGACGGGCTGGCAGAACGCCATCCTGCGGGCCAACGGTCGCACGATGCAGGGTGTGGAACACATGGTCCGCCGCCTGCGCACCGATGACGTCAGCAACCTGCCCGGCGTGTTCGACGCGCTGTGGGCGAAGGGGCTGTTCAACGCCGAGGCCGGCCCGCTCGGTCGCACGGCGTACATCATCACCGACGGCTGGGCGTCGTGGTCGGCGGACTCCACCGGCTACCTGGCGAGCACCGGCATCGGCAACGGCGCGTCACTGGCCGACTACGCGACGAGCACCTTCGAAGGCGCGTTCGTCGACAACCAGGAAGCCAAGGCGCTGTTCATCCACACCGTGGGTGTCGGCAACCACAACGCGGCCTACCTGAAGAAGATGGCCGAAATGACCGGCGGCACCTACCTGGACACCACCGGCGGCGTCAACTCCAGCGAGAAGACGATTGCCGATGAGACGCCGCGGGTGCGCGTGGAACGCAACCTCTCGCAGCTGCGCAGCCAGGCCAAGAACGTGGGTGCCTGGACGTCACTGATCGAGTGGGCCACCAGTGACCTGGTGAACGACAACGACCTGGCGCTCAGCATCTGGCTGGCGTGGGCCGAGGTCTTCCCGGCCAACCACGTGATCTACGAAGAGATGGGCGAGTGGCTGGAAACGCTGGAGCGCAAGTCCGACGCGCTGCGCGCCTTCAGCAACATCGTCGAGGTTGGCTACGCCAGCCCCGAAACCCACCGCTACCTCGGCAACTTCTACCGCGCCCGCAGCATGTGGGAAGCGGCTGCCGATGAGTACCGCATCGCTCGCGAACAGGCCTGGCACATCGCCATCGCCTACTTCAACGAGGCCAACGTGCAGGCCCACCTCGGCAACTACGAAGAAGCCGAGACCCTGCTCTACGAGATCCTCGAGAAGAACGACTGGCCGGCTCGCTACCGCAACATCAAGGAACGCGCGACCCGCGAGTTGATCGTCCTCTACCAGCAGCTTGCCTGGCAGGCAAAGGAAGAGGACCAGGCGGACGAAGCTGCTCGCTGGCAGGAGCGCCTGACCAGCCTGATCAGCAACAGCCCGCTGAACAAGGACGGCCTGCGCGAGTTCGTCAAGGCCAACATCATCGTGATCCTCGACTGGGATACCGACGGCACCGACGTGGATCTGTGGCTGACGCGCAACGGCAACGACGGCGACAAGTGCTTCTACGATCGCATGACGCCGGCGTGGGGTGCCCACCTGCACGAAGACCAGACCGAAGGCTTCGGGCCGGAGTTCATCACCCTGCCGAAGGCAGCCGCTGGCAAGTACGGAGTGGCCATCCACTACTACTCCAGCAACAACCAGAACATCCGCTCGTACTGCCACGTGAAGGTGATTGTGAACGTGGGTACGCCGGAGGAGCAGGTCTACGAACACCACATCAAGCTCGCCAACGACGGCGTGCAGAAGGTGGTCCAGACGATCGAGATCAAGGACTGATCCACTGACTGATCAGCAGACCCGTTGATCGAAACGCGAGCGGCGCACCCTCACCGGTGCGCCGTTCGATCGTTTCCACCCGCCCTCGCCCCCGCCAGGCGAGCCGGGGGAGTCATCCCCCGGAGAAGG
>WURV02174923.1:0-13920 GCA_011762755.2 Epimenia babai | reverse complement strand
TCCATCCAGAAAGCTACGTATACACATCCGTCCAGAAAGCTACGTATACACATCTATCCAGAAAGCTACGTATACACATCTGTCCAGAAAGCTATGTATACACGTCCGTCCAGAAAGCTACGTATACACGTCCATCCAGAAAACTATGTATACACATCCATACAGAAAGCTACGTATACGCATCTATCCAGAAAGCTACGTATACACATCCGTCCAGAAAGCTACGTATACACATCCGTCAAGAAAGCTACGTATACACATCCATCCAGAAAGCTACGTATACACATCCGTCCAGAAAGCTACGTATACACATCTATCCAGAAAGCTACGTATACACGTCCGTCCAAAAAGCTACTTATACACGTCCGTCCAGAAAGCTACGTATACACATCCGTCCAGAAAAGCTACGTATACATATCCGTCCAGAAAGCTACGTATACACGTCCATCCAGAAAGCTACGTATACACATCTATCCAGAAAGCTACGTATATACATCCATCCAGAAAGCTACGTATACACATCCATCCAGAAAGCTACGTATACACATCCATCCAGAAAGCTACGTATACACATCCATCCAGAAAGCTACGTAAACACATCCATCCAGAAAGCTACGTATACACATCTGTCCAGAAAGCTACGTATACACATCCATCCAGAAAGCTACGTATACACGTCTGTCCAGATAGCTAGGCAGAGAGCTATGCTTTCACTTTCACGAAGTTCTCCAGCCACAATAAATTACATCATACTGTGAGGCAATTAGAACTGCGATAACACCAGGTGGCTGCCAATAAATATTCTGACCACACTACATAACCTCTGTCGAGAAATAATGGGGCAAGACGGAACAATTTCCTTCAGAAAATTGATCAGTGGATTGTGTATGGCAATCCTGCTCATGGCAGGAACCATGGGGTCAAATCCGCGTGACAAATTTTATGCCAGCAGCATAAATTCATCTGTACGCCCTACTCGATCGAACTCTTCACTTCGCCTCGTGGTTCTTGATACGAAGTGCGTGTCACCGACTGTGCTTTCTAGCCTGCTGCTAGGCTCGCCTTTTCAATGCTCTTCCAGTTAATATATGACAATGCAGAAGTAGAAATCAATTTAAAAGTCAATTAAAAACACTTAACAAGTTTGCGAATAATAAATTATTAAAAAATATCATCTTCGTGGCTTTTTACTGTAGTTTTATGTTCTTAATGTACATATAACACTGGTTCTGATGTATACAATAATATTTAACATATTATATATATTGGACATTGCAAAATATCGCAATATGTGATAAACTATGTGTTTAACCAGGGTATCAGTGCAGCCTTCTTACTGTAGTTATTAGTTCAGCCCATGGCAGTCTGTTGTCAACCAATTGTATTGCTAGAGTAAAGTTATGAACAGTTGTCAGTGTGGTAGGGGTTAGGAAGCTCATTAGTTTTCAGTGCTAATTTATACTTGCGTTATTTGTTATTTTTCTGACGATCCTTAGGCCATATCAATGTTTGTAAATAGTGTATTTATTGATGTAAAGTGTGTTAGACAGCGATGCTATTGGTGCATTTTAAATCAAATATATTTCATTTTATTTCACAAATAGGAGAGAATAATAAATAAACAATCAAAGGTCAGCAGATCAACGTGACACCAGACAATCTCTCGGACTTACCCATAGCTTGATGTTAATGGAGCTAGCCAATGTAGTGCTTTGAATGCAAGGAAAAAACCTAAACCTCTCATGAGACATCACTAAGCATTGATGTCATATATACTTGAATTAGCAAAGCACTGTATTGGTACAGCACCAGACCCGTTGAAGGAAGGTTGTTGGTTTGGGTCCAACCATAGGAAAGGGTTATAAAGTTTTTTCTTTCTTTCAATTATAACGGTCACATGTAATGGTCACATTGAACTAAAATGAACAAATTCCAGTACATATCGGAGAGATGCGATATATCCGTTTATAAAGCGTTTTTAATATTTTCATTTTATCCATAGCCATTATGAATTGTTCTCTTACCATTTTGTAATGCATTCTGTATGAAATTAGCTAGCAGTTATTTGAAATTTTTATTTTTCATATCTTTTGCGTTTTGTATTCGTAAGAAAGCTGTTGTAAACAATCTAAAATTAAAAATGTCACAACTAGGGTTTACTAACTTACTTGATCAGCCTTCTGTTTACAATGATGTATATATTGTACCTAAAACAATACTTGAATGCTTGGATAATGCAGGTCTGGGAAAAGTGAAAAAAGAAAGCCACTTGGTGATAAAGTGGCCAATGATGTCATGTAAGTCTATTCCGATAGAAAAACCAATCTTTCTCTAGACCTGCAGACGATGGATGAACAAAAAAATGCCGATAGGACTTTTAGCGAAAGATTAATATTTTTGACAAAATACCAAAATGTTAGCGGAACTCATGAGTCATGACACATTCTTCTTATGTGACCTAATACTAGTTGGAACGTTTAACCATGCCTTCTCCATGCATACAACGGACTAAAGCTATTCTGAAACTAAAACGCGGCGTCATTAAGGGGTAACAGGTATCCTAACAGGCCACTGCAACCTGAACCAGCACTAAAACACAATAAAATATCAATCACATCAATCTGTCCAAAGTGCGTGTTGGAAGAAAGATGAGACCCCAATCCATTACATGGATTCATGTCCAGTATATCAACGAGCAAGACACTCACCACTCCCTGCTATTGTTAAAAACTAAAATGACATCCATCGGATACCAATCTCTTCAATGGTAAAATTCTTCAACAAAACAGGAATTCATAACCACGGCAATTACAGCTAATGCTCCCTCTGCTAATTACGTCCTAAAAAAACTAACGTACCTCAGACCAGTTTTGTAAAGGGCAAAATCTGGCCTAAACAATGATTCCCTCTTGGTGAGAATCGGCCTATCGTTATATACATACATACATACATAATACTAGTTGGAGCATGCAGCAACATGTTTAGTTTATATAAACTGAGCTGGGTTGGAATAGAAAGTAATAAAAAATACTTATTTATAGGTATGTCACAAAGGTCATTTTATAATGTTTGATAGATAACATGAAAGTTTGGCAAGTAGTGTGCCAACTAAATACAATTTCCGTGTAGTTCCCGCTAAGAAAATGCCTTATCTGTCGTATGTCTGGGGACAATGTATCAAGATACTGTGGTGGCAAACCATTGTCATTTGCTTTATATTCCGATGTTGATTGGAACCTAATATGATGAAAGCTTGGTCCCTGTGGAATAACTGAATGTGTTTCTGGACGTGCGCATGAATCAAGGACCGGACTTAGGGGGAGAAAACAGATCGTGTAATCCTCAATCAATAGTAAATACATTGACCTTGTATTTACATGCAATAAGCGGTGAATAAAGGGCTGAACTTTGGTGTTGGAGACAGAGCGTGCCATCCTGAATCAATAGTAAATACATTGACCTTGTATTTACATGCAATAAGCGGTGGATGAAGGGCTGAACTTTGGTGTTGGAGACGGAGCGTGCCATCCTGAATCAATAGTTGTATCCACCCATGTAATAAACCGCATTCAAAAAGAATAAAATCTTGAGATCCGACGTAAAAATGGACGAAAAAAGTTCCCAAGGATGAATAATTACTGCAAAAACTATAAAGAAAAGCGGTAAAACTACCTGGCTTAATGGTTTTTTACACGAAAAATCGTGCGATTGCGACGGACAAGATAAAGCCTTCCTTTGAGATGCCGGCGTAATTCATAACAACAAATTTAGCAATATGGTATTTGACAGCTTGTGTCTCGCGTGCAAGAGATGCATAAATAATCAATGGAGGCGAGGCATACTGACGGCCATTAAAGGGGGGATAACAACAAGGGCAGCTCTTTCAGGAGATCATCTTGCAGTATCTCAGCAGCAAATATTATTTAGATTTTATATATATATATAAAACCATCAAACATGTTATATTTATTACCAGAGCAGTTCTATCTCATAATTGGATCAATTATCCACAGAGCTTCTCGAGTTTTGTAACATAAAACTTGCACAGAGGAGAAGCTACGTGTAATGGAATAAGAGTGGAGTGGGGTGGGCTGAAGGTGGATGGATGTACTAACGCAGCTAAAGTAGAAAAAATGAAACGGTTCGTTAACTGCTGCTATTCTTAGAATAATTCGCTTACTGAGCAATCGTAGTGGACCATATTTGTAGGGAGCCATCGAAGTGTTACTACCTCCATGGGTTTCTGAGTCAACCATAGCAATTCTCAATACTGTACTGGGAACCGCGCATCAATGGTAAGAAACGACAGAGCTAAGTTTTTTAGTCTCGGTCTTTTTATGTTAGTAAACGCAAGTCGTGTTCACTATATTGATTGCCTTATGAAAGTCGACCACGTCAACACAAATCCTTCTCAGTATTCAAGGATGAAAATCTACTCATTTCACTTAGTGGAATGCGTAAAGGAAAAATCGCTTAGCATCTTAGGATTAAAAACTCGCAACGCTCTCACGTGAAAGGCCGCGGTTCTGATCATTACCTGACTGCCACCAAGGAGGAGGAATATTATGACATTAACAGGAAAATGCTAAAAACAGCAACAGATCACCATGAATATATAAAGAATGAGAGATAACATTAACAAGAGTATTCAATTAATTGACTCAGATGATATGAATGAGGAAGCATTACGTTAGTTTATGTTTACGCTTTGATGGAGTTTTACGATGGCGCCAGTGGTGTAGTGGTTAGACGCGCTGCCTTTCATGCGAGAGGTTGCGAGTTTGAACCAGCATAAACCAGGGATTTTTTTCCCGCACCTTGGACAATAGGAAATGAGCTAGATTTTCGTGCTTAAATATTGAGAAAGATTTGTCGTGGAATGGTTCATTATAAAAAATATCTTCAGGATGTAACAGGGCAATGTTGTACATGCGACTGACATTTAATTATAAAGTAGCACAAAAACCTCGCCTTTACCTTTTACCGTATACCATAGTTTTATACGAAAGCTCGTGGAAATATTAGCAACGAGAAGGTACCCTGAGGGCACAGATCTTCACAGGAGCAGCTACAGGAGGTATACAGCTAGATAGAATAGTCCAACAGCACTAGACAATCGCTGTGTGATGAGTTGTGTCACTAAAGCAGTTTGAAAAATCCTTTAGAAATATTCGTTTGACTTGATGAAGAAATGCTGGATTCAGAGAGTGATCCCGATCACGAGCAAAATCTAATCAATCGTTCAAATAACTGTTAAAACACCAGCGATACATGAAGCAGCAATACATGAAGCAGCAATACATGAAGCAGCAATACATGAATCAGCAATACATGAAGGTACATTCATAACTTCTGATATAAAGTTGGTCACACACAAACAGACAACGAATGGACAACTAATAGGCCTGAATTCAGAGAGAATTGCCAGTTCTAACTGTAATAATGGATGTTGATATATATATATGTGTGTGTATTAAGTGATGTCATACATGATGTATACTACTCTCAGTTGCTGACCACCTCAGGGAACTACTCAAGAAGAACACTTCCTCGCTCTTCACCAAAATCAATTAGCTGCTGCCTTAAATCAATCCTCAGCAACCGTAAGACTCGCATCCCCGAAGAAAAGCTTCAGCGTTCCATTAGAAAAAAAATTGTGTCAAGTAACAATCCACGGTAGATTGGCTGGCTCTATTAGCATATCAATCAAGCCATGTAATAGAACAGCATGGGGGAGAGGCGAGACTTGACTCATGGTGGGGTAAAATTAATAGAGTTCCTATCCTAATAGTCATTTAGATATTTCACAACCAGCCCTATAATTATCTGCTCTATGATTACTACTGTAATTAAAGAAACTGGCACAACAAACAATGAAACTTCTGGAGACATATATCCATGAGTGTGAATAACTGGGAATTTTTGTATATTTAGTATTTCCTCAAATGTTACTCTTCTTTCCTAAAAGTTTGCCTACACAAACAATAAACTGCTCAACATTTATCAAGATCATTAATCTACAGTTAATGTCCATTGAGAATTATTACTTATCACCAGGAAGAGACCCAAAAATCTTTTCCGATATCTTCTGGCTATTACAACGAGAAGATACAAGGAGACTGCCTGACATCAAAAACAAGAGGCCAAAAACACCTGAAAATACCCATTAAGATATTGAAACATGAAAATACGGATTAGTGGATAAATCTTGGATGATATCACCTCTAATTGCCTAAATTAAAGATACTCTAAACAAATCTGAATGAGACCTACACGGACAATATCTGCTAAATGGCGGACCTTTGACGTGAGCGGACATGGAGACGAACTTTCAAATAAAAAAGTCGATTAAGAGGCAGCAATGAGGATTATTAAGAGAAAAAACCATGAATCGCTTCCCTTTGTCCTTATCTCAATAAAGCGGGTGAGCTAAAAAGGTGGCCGCTCACTACTTGAAATGACCAGAGACCAGTCTGAAAGACTAGCATCCAGTGTGAATATCCAGAGACCACATAGTGGTACCTACTAATAAGTTATGTATTAACTGTAATCTTGTACAGCTACCAATTCAGCTAATTCAGCTCCCAGGAAATGAAATTATTTCGAGTTATTCGGGAGTTGGTATTAACATATTGCATACAGTGCAATGACTCCAGATATGACCCACATCATGGTCAACGATTTTGTCTTTCCTTTTTTATACAGTGAACGGATGTTTGTAGCAGGTGGTTCAGTGGTTAAGTCACTGGATGCTCAAACCACTGTCCTACCCTTGTCAACATTCTGTACATGTGCCCTCTCGTCAACTTAGGTCAGCAACTCACTCATTGGCTGCTGTCAAGAGGTGCCGTCTTTCCACTACCAGCAGCCGTTGTTTTCGTTATGCAGGCCCTACTCTTTGGAACAATCTTCCATATGAGGTTATAACTGTTTGTAGTCTTTCTTCTTTCCAGCAACAGCTCAAAAGGTATCTATTCACTCTATCATCTTAGCTTGTTTTACTTGTTTTGTGCTCATCGTCTATGTTACCTTTAAATTATTTTTACTGTGAACCGCTCTTTGAGCGTGTTTTACATGGAACAGAATGGTATAGAAACAACTTACTTATTATTATTCTTATTTGGTAGACTTTGTACTGTGGTCATTTTACTTATGTATATGCTCCTTCCTTCTGATGTTGATGACCAAGACAATAACAGGTCTATCCAGTCCTTTTAGACGTGATGAAATCTTCATCCCGACAAAGTGTTTCCCAATCAAATTATTAATAAAAATTCGGTTGAAATTCCTGTAACAAACTAGAAAAAAACACATTGTCAGCAAAAATTATGTCAAGCAAAAATGTTTCTCAACCTTTAGATTACGGTGAAATTGCTGAAGGTAAAAACACAGTACATACCGTACTGTAATGGTTCAATATAGTATATACTGTACGTGTTTCCCATGACAACCAAATTCCTACCATCTCTTAATACATTGGCGAATAATTGAGAGAATAACGTATAACCTGGCGACATTATTGATCACACGAGATGAATGATAAATATGGCTAAGACCAATACTGCTTACTCAATCATCGACTGTGAAGGTAAATACCTGCTATAATTGGCAGTGGCAAATGATTGATAGTGCCAGGTACCAGTAAAACAGAACCGATCGTCTAGAACCAGGTTCTATATCACACGTAATCTGGGACATGTTATTCGCAGGTCGATATTAAAGACAGATTGATTATCTAGGACTAAATATTCAGGACAAGTTTTTATGAACAGCTATGTTGGACCAGTTTCCATGACTCGTTATCTGAGACATTTTTTATAACTGGTTCTCTAGGACCATTTTTTGGGACCAGTTATCTAAGGAACAGTTTTTATGACTATTTATCGAGGACCAATTTTCATGAGTCTTTATGTAGGACTAGTTTTTTCACGAATAGTTCTTTCGAACCATTTTTGTGACCAGTTATCTACGACCAGTTTCCACGAGCCTTTATATAGGACTAGTTTTTCATGGTTATCTTGGACCATTTTTGTGACTAGTTATCTAAGACCAGTTTTTATGAGCCATTATGTAGGACTAATTTTTCACGAATAGTTATCTAGGACGATTTTTGCGACCAGTTATCTAAGACCAGTTTTTATGAGCCATTATGTAGGACTAATTTTTCATGAATAGTTATCTAGGACCATTTTTGTGACCAGTTATCTAAGACCAGTTTCTATGAGCCATTATGTAGGACTAATTTTGCATGAATAGTTATCTAGGACCATTTTTGCGACCAGTTATCTAAGACCAGTTTCTATGAGCCATTATGTAGGACTAATTTTTCATGAATAGTTATCTAGGACCATTTTTGCGACCAGTTATATAAGACCAGTTTTTATGAGCCATTATGTAGGACTAATTTTTCATGAATAGTTATCTAGGACCATTTTATTGTGACCAGTTATCTAAGACCAATTTTCATGAGCCTTTATATAGGACTAGTTTTTCACGAATAGTTATCTAGGACAATTTTTGCGACCAGTTATCTAAGACCAGTTTCCACGAGCCTTTATATAGGACTAGTTTTTCACGGTTATCTTGGACCATTTTTGTGACCAGTTATCTAAGACCAATTTTCATGAGCCTTTATATAGGAATAGTTTTTCACGAATAGTAATCTAGGACCATTTTTGTGACCAGTTATCTCGGATCAGTTAATTATGACGGTTATCTTGGATCGGTTCGTTATTGTTATCTAGGACGAGTATTTGTGACCAATTATCTAGAACCAGTTCCCGAAAGCCCGTTAACTCAGACAGATATCCGATCTGGGACAAGTGTTTCTCCAGTCTTCTCCAATCTCCAGTCATTCTAGACCAACTGTCTATCCCTAGTTGTATAAAACAGTTTGCTTTAAACCAGTTATCTCGGACTAGTTCCAACTAGTTCCAAGCACCAGTTTTTTATTACCAACTATCCTTGCTCGGCGGGTTTCTACATGGTTTAGACTCGGTTTTATTGACATTTCAATGTATTTCTGACTTTGAACAAGAAATCCCGCATCCTCCTATTCCCACAAAGGGAAGATGAAAGCTATTGAGAACCACATATACCATCTTAGGTGAATATCACGACAAACATCATTTGAAACGCAATAGTGTACCGTCGAGATATATATGAATATATTCAAAAAGTCGATAATTTGAAACAAATTTGCGTGCCAAGAACTGAAAGTGTCAATCCATTATAATCAAGTAATTGAGCTGTGTTTTAAGCAGTCAACTATTTTAACGCTGGTGGCAAGAGGAATGACATCGGTGAATATAAAAATGTCGGTAAACATCATATTATTTATTTTATTTCACTCACTTTACTAACTGTCGCTATAACAGTTTTACAGAGGGGCGAATGTTAGTGATGGGCGAACGGTGCTGTTGAATGGCCATTGTGGGAAGTGAGTCTTAAACCTTTGTGAGGATAATCAGAAGAGTGGATGCAATCAATAGGGCAAGGTGTGTGTACGTGCGTAAACCAAGTGAGAGTCGAATCTAAGAACTAATCCGGAATCAGATGGTAGCAACCTATGTAACCATGTAGGCATGTAGGCAGTATAAAGCCTATGTGGCCATGTTGATAATGGCAGTAATAAGCATGAGTGACTGCGATAGAAACACAGTAAAAAGACAGCTCAAATCCTGAGTGAGTAGGCGACAAAGACATAACAAAGCCCGAGTGACTGTGCTACGAAGACAGTACAAAGCCTAAATGACTGTGTCACAAAGACAGTACAAAGTCTCAGACCATGGTACAAAGACGGTACAAAGCCTGAACGACCGTTATATAGAGATGGTATAAATAAAGCCTGAGTGACTGTGCTACAAAGACTTTACAAAGCCTGAATGACTTATATAGATGATATAAATAAATGACTATGCTACAAAGACTGTACAAAGTCTGAACGACTGTTATATAGATGGTATAAATAAAGCCTGAGTGACTGTGCTACAAAGACTGTACAAAGCCTGAACGACTGTTATATAGATGGTATAAATAAATCCTGAGTGACGATGCTACAAAGACAGTACAAAGCCTGAACGACTGTTATATAGATGGTATAAATAAAGCCTGAAGGACTCTTACAAACACAGCAGAAAGCTGTAGTGACTGTTGTACAGATGGTATGAATAAAGACCGAGTGACTGTTACAAAGACAGTACAAAGCCTGAATGACTGTGTCACAAAGACAATACAAAATCCATGCGAGTGTGTCATCAATAACAATATTTATGATGAGTTTTATAACGCGCCACAAACCAAGCAGGCAGAATGAGCGTCTGTTGTACTTGGACGGTGTCCTACTCCTCCTGCGTTGTTGGAGCAAGTCACAAGTTTGTATCGCTGACAGGCAATCAGCCGACCTTGACCCCCACGACGTCTGACGAAGATTCTTGTCCGACAAGAGGTCCGTATCGACGTACGAATGCTTACGCCCAGTCACGTGACAATGTTCCTTGCTTTTTTTAGAAGTCATTGTTCGTCGATAAAATTCAAATTATCCAGTAACAATGTGCAACTTGGATACAGGTCGGAGGCACCGAGAATAAAAATCTACACAGTCAGACTTAAAGCAACGATGGCAGGTGATTTAGCGGTAAATAAAAAGAAGTACCTTTGATATATCACATAGCAGCTCCAAGTTTTATTCATTGTTTCAGCACTGAGTAACAACCAAATACAAAGATAATTCATAAAATGATATATTTGTGCGTATATTATACAACTACTTGTTCTTCATTGAGAGATATCTATTGCGACAAAACGGTCATATTCAGTCCGAAGATAAGGCAAGTGAATACAGCTAAACAAGTACAAGCGTGGACTATAGCGCATAGTGTATATTGACAGTGTAAGTCAGGGAGATGACAGACCCGAGACTGAAAGTCACTGAGTCAATGTACGACAGTCATTAGTCACGTCCTTATGTGTAATAAGAATACATATTCAATATAAAGATTTATATGCAATATCTTACACAGTAAATACTGTGGTCAGTGAAATCGACTGTTGTACATGACTGAATGGAGAGTCAACAGATGTGTTATGTTGTGTAAAATAGTAGAAGGATTTAACTATATTGGTAACTGTGAAGATCTGACTAACAGGACATTAGCCTGGAGTGATGTTTTACATGTTAAAGTGAAGGAAGCGAAGTTAAGCTTATTGGTTAGGGAACCAGCCAAAGAATCATTAGATAGACGGAAAAATTTGGTTAAGGATGTAGGAAAAGGCAAGGTCTGAGCGCTACTTTGTGAATGTTGTAATAATATTTACAAGTTGATATGTTTGTTCAAATATTACTTAATTATAGAAATGCGGATGCAACTAGTGAGCACCTAGAAATATACCGTTCTCTCGCTAACTTATACTGTTGATAATATTGTTGAAATGCCTTCTATCGAACTAGTGTCCGTCACGTGAACCTCCGTGTGGCAGCAGTGATAGAATCTCCAAACAAATTTACTGGAATGCGTCTGAATCACTGGTATTTAGGTAACATCACTGTATTTTAACGAGGGAGAAATATACGGATAAATCGAATAGATCTTTTCTATATAACTGTGACTCAAGGAAAATATTACGTCGATCTGGTAAGGACGAACATAGAAAGTACAAAAACACTTTTCATTAACAACTAGAAGAAGCAACTGATTAAAACCTACTACAAAGTGTTGCCGAAAAACACAACAAGAGCGATGCGTAAGAGTTTAGCAACCGCGATGTTCGCTCGTACTATAGCGTTATATAGTTATATTCGCTATATATCATATTATTGTTATACGCGGCGGCGTATGTACGCGGTTGTCGTGTAGTCTCTTCCTGTCACACCTAACCGTGGTGATTGGATGGATATTGATCGAGCACGTCACGGTCGCACCAATAGCCGGCTCATCATACGCTGAGAGTCGCTACGACGCAGAACGAAAGTGCCTCCGCTGTTTCTGCCAGAGACGATGCTGAGATAGCGCCGATTATTCGATAGACCCGGTATGGTGGGCTTTCGCGTATTGATGGGCACGTAGCGCGGCATGCTAAACAAGTTTTGAGATCAATTGTTTAAATCTTGTAGAATCCCATTGGCACGAGATGATTATGCAGACGTTTGTACGACATATTTTATGCAGGAGGGAAAGAATACGAATGATGTTTGAACATAAAAAACGACCGAGTTTTCATTTGATGATGCTTACAGGAAGACGACATTTAGCCAATCGTTGCGTTTACGAGCATCTGTCTCGCATTGGTGGCGTAATTACTTCACAGTTCAGGATGGAATAAGTGACGTCAAGATGCGCATGGGCTGACTCCTTCGTTCAATCTGTATTACTTTCCAGTTGTTTGATATATTGAATGAATCCATAGCGAATTGCATAATACTCCTCGGTGAAATCAGACGCTTGGAACGCGAGTCAGTGAGTGACAAACCGGCGTTTACGATATTGATTGAGCGTAGGTTTGATGGAGTTTACAGTGGCGAGGTTATTGTCCAGGAATGATGGAAATTACCGTGATAAGGTCATTCATTGTGGATAACAGAAATCAGCGACTGTAAACAGTTGGACTGTTAATGTACTAGATAGATTGGTGAATTGAATGCTAGACCCTGGTTCAATTACTGGTCCAGCCAGCACATTAGCTGTGGCTTTTTGCAGTGTCTAATGCTCCAGCCCATCAAGGTCGGAAAAGCCCTTACAATGTGGTTATGCGAAGGAGACTTTTTGCTGATGTGGCTGAGTTTCATATGCTCTTCAAATGGTTTCTATGGTGCTTTCTGCATGCAACAAACGTAGACTGAGTGTTGGTGCTTGGAACCAGTTAAGGGTAAAGCCGAAGGTGACTAACTAACTGTCTTCGCAAACTCAGTGGCTTTCACTAGAGGGTTTCCCCACTGTAATTAATGAGGCAAATCCTCCTATTGTGTGACCCACTGTATGGTGAGACTGGTTCAGTAAAGGGGGATAATGTCCTAAACAATGGGTTAATCCCAGAAGATATGATAAAAACGTTATCCATCTGAAGAATATTTATGATAAAAATGTAATGTAACTGATTTTAGAAGAAAGAATACATTTCAAGATATCTGCGTTAAAATATGCATATACGTTAAACCTGCTAAGGCTATAAAAATGCTACATTTGGGTAGGAGTTTCAAGAATGGGGACCCTTCTAACTCAGTGTGCCCTGAAAGACCCAATAAAGGCCTTTCTAAACAATAAAACGCTTTATCTTTAAGATTTGAACCCTGATGAGGGTAAATGACAAAAAATACATACTTCACGCGAATCTCGAAAAAAGTCGTATTGACGTCGACAAACGGAGCAATTGACGTCAAAGTTGAAGAAACAGAAGACAGTGTATGGTTTCATAGAATTCTGGTAATAAAAAACAATGAAGGAATCGATGAAGGAGACAC
Organism: Epimenia babai; assembly: GCA_011762755.2. Lineage (NCBI taxonomy): Eukaryota > Metazoa > Mollusca > Solenogastres > Cavibelonia > Epimeniidae > Epimenia > Epimenia babai. Next base: position 464 of record WURV02174923.1, on the reverse strand, counting down.
CCATGGATGATATTGATTTATGTGGGGGTTGAGGAGGCGCTAAAGCAGCAATAATTATAGGGCTGCTAAAGATAATGGTGACATGATACGAGTAGAGAAACTTACGATAGAAATATGACAACCTCGATAAAAAATCTGGGGGATTGTTAGAGTGTGATTAAATATGAGTAGTGTGATATAGAGATGAATGGATTAACTCACTGTATAGGTCAACATTGGGTCTTTAGGATTAACTTATTGTATAGGTCTACACTCGGTCTTTAGGATTAACTCATTGTATAGGTCAACATTGGGTCTTTAGGATTAACTTATCGTATAGGTCTACACTCGGTCTTTAGGATTAACTCATTGTATACGTCAACATTGGGTCTTTAGGATTAACTTATTGTATAGGTCTACACTCGGTCTTTAGGATTAACTCATTGTATACGTCAACATTGGGTCTTTAGGATTAACTTATTGTA
>WURV02174912.1:0-10909 GCA_011762755.2 Epimenia babai | reverse complement strand
TTGAATGATACTTATCACAATGTTGTTAACAGAGTAGCATTATTGAATGATACTTATCACAATGTTGTTAACAGAGTAGCATTATTGAATGATACTTATCACAATGTTGTTAACAGAGTTGCATTATTTAATGATACTTATCACAATGTTGTTAACAGAGTTGCATTATTGAATGATACATATCACAATGTGCTTATCAAAGTTGCATTATTGAACGATATTTATCACATTGTTGTTAACAGAGTAGCAGTATTGAACGATATTTATCACAATATTTTTAACAGAGTAGGATTATTGAACAATATTTATCACAATTTTGTTAACATAGTAACATAATGTAACAATCCTCATGTTAAATCTGTTAACATAGAAACAATGTTTGACATAACGTTGTTCTGTATGGAATATTACCTGAGTTCTGTTATCTATCAATATTTTACTTGATAGCTCGGTGGCAGTCAAATTAAATAAATCATTTCTTTTATAATAATTTGAATAGTCAAAATATATTGAACTCCTCACAATCTGAAAAAATACGCAATTAACCTCTCCCCAACTATTTACGTAGCAAAATTGGTCAGAGAAAGAAATACCTTTGAATACATCCTTACAGGAATAGTTATAAATGAACTTTGCGGAATCCAGATTGTACAGTAATGATAATGATTTAGTTTGAAACTGTACATGTTACCATAGATTCTAGTATTATCTATAGCAGGGCTGCCCAACTAGTATTCTTCGAGGGCCGCATTAGTAACGGTTGACTTTTCCGAAGGCCCCCAAAATATTTCTAATAACAATCATTTTAAATGGAAATATTAATTATATTCACTGTATATTCCTATGACTTTTTACATGTGTTTAATAGCAACAATATATACAACATATTTACATATACAAAACAATGATAATTAATAATAATTAATATTGAAGAATATTCAATTAGAAAAATTAGATTTGATAGATTTCGTGAATGCTTCAAAATTGGGGCTGTATTTACTACCACACAATCTTAGGAGCCTCTAGGGTATTTTTTGTCTCAACGAGCAAAGGTTTTGCCATATTTCACCCCATCATGCGACTGGTGCATTTTATAACTTTTAAACACTCGTAGTATCACCAACATCTCCCCCTAGTCAAGCCTTTCCCAAATAAAGGTAAAGGTAGAGGTGAGGTTTTGGCGCTGCTTTATAATTAAATGTCAATGGCACCTACAACATTGCCTTGTTACATACCTAAGACATTTTTATAATAAACCATTCCAGGACAAATCTTTTTCAGTATTCAAGCACGAAAATCTTGTTCTTGCAGGAATAGGTACCTTCTATGACCCCATCTTCTACACTCTTTTCTGCATCTTCCCCATTTTCCTCCCAGACACCTCATTCTAAGAATACTCAGATTTTTTATCTACTTTTATGCATCAATAATCTCCTGAAATACACAGTTCAACAACCATCGATAAACAAAAAAGTCTAAAAATGGTCATAAAAAGACTAGACAATATTTCTCTATTTCTTCCAGGTTCAAGTCTCTCAACCCATGATGGCAGCCTCAGCTACCTACCTGCTGCTGTTCCATCTCATCCTGTCCTATTTCCACGTTGCGTCTGCTTGCCCCAGCGTCTGCACGTGCGACGGAGTTATAGTCGACTGCTCCGGTAAAAATCTACGGAAAATTCCCAAAAATATTCCGCGTAATACCGAGATTCTACATCTGAGCAATAACAAAATCTCGCATGTTACTAAGACGACCTTCAGACAACTCAAAGGTCTCCATATCTTGATTCTCGCAGGAAACCAAATTAAAGAGATTCCTGGGCAGACGTTCTTTCACCAGAAAAAAGTGATGACATTGGATTTATCGAGAAATCGGCTCACCGTGCTGTATCCATCAAGTTTCAAAGGATTAATTCGACTGGAGACTCTGTCACTAGCGTATAATCAGATCACGTCCCTCGCCAGTTCATTAACTCGCACTCCAGAAATAGTGTCCTTAAATGCTATGACGAATAATATAACAGCTATCAATCATAAAGAGTTCCGTACCAATAAACGCCTGATGATGGCGGATATCAGCCACAATCTAATCAGACGTGTGCACGCGAAAGCCTTCGAGAACAACCACAACCTCCGATATTTAATCATGAAGAATAATCCGATCGGAAAACAAATGCCGGCGTTGAAGTTTGGCAAGTCGCGCCTGTCGCTCGTGGATTTCAGTCAATGCGACTTGCACAAGTTTCCCAGTGGCTTGCCGCAATCCGTGATGGATTTACGTTTGCAGAAGAACGAAATTGATGAGGTCAGCAAATATCACGTGAAACGAATGACTCGACTCCGTGTGCTGACATTAAGCGACAATAAAATCAAAAAAGTCGCTCCGGGAGCTTTTAAAAAAACTAAACTCCAAGATCTGTCCATGAACAGTAATGCGTTGACTGAGATCCCCATGGGGCTTCCGAAAACTTTACGGAAACTCAACTTGGATTCGAATCAGATACGATTAATAGAGACGGGAACGATAGATAATAAGTCTGGTATAGAGGTGCTCTCGTTGCGACAAAACATTCTCGACAACATGAAGGCAGGAGCGATTCAGAGCAAAATGCTGAAAAATTTAGATTTGAAAGGCAATCAAATTACAACTTTGAAGACGGGTATGCTGTCCGGAATGAATACTGTACAAGTTCTTTCTCTGTCTAACAATCCAATCCGTGTAATCGAGAAGAATTGCTGTGATAACTTCGATGGGTTGTTGCAATTTGATATGTCGTACATCATGGAAGAGGTTAACGTCTCACAGAATATTCTGGAATCCATGCCGCAATTACGAGAAGTTGAATTTGTGAACAGTCCGCATTTGGTGAAGAGTATCATGAAGATGATCGCGGTAAAGGGGAATAAATGCCGTCTACCCGAGCTGGAGAGCATGAATTTGATGTATAACCGCTTGGAAACTTTGCCTTCGCAACTTCGTGGATTTCTGCCAATCGCTCAGGCCGTGTTTTTAGATGGAAACCCGTTGGTGTGTGACTCGCGTCTCGTTTGGTTGAAGCGGTGGATGAAGTCCGAACTGGTGATATTCACTAAGAACGGAGAATTGAAATGCGATAAACCGATGGAGTTACGGGGGATGGCAATCAAAAACGTGCCGGATGATGAATTCGTGTTATATGTCAAACCATTAACCACAACCACCACCACGCAAGCCAACGTCATTGCTACGTCAATCGCGGATGACATTATAGATGACAAAATCGATGTAAATGAAACGATCTTTAATCAGAGTGACAATGTCACTGACATGTATTCTTATGATCTGGATGACGAAGAAAATGTCACGGATACGCAATATGTTTCGAATTTAAACGAGTCTGAAGAAAAACGCATGAAAAAAATAAAAAGTGACTCTAATAAATCCAGTGAAATCAATAATAATACGATAAAAATAGAGAATGAACCAAAGATCAGTCAGGAAAACGATGAGGAACCTAAAGTAAAAAACAGTTCGTTCACCAAGCTGAATAAAAAACAGAAATCAAAGACTAAAATTAAAAACAATAAATTGGCAGCTCCGTCTGAGAAAGGTGGATCGACTCAAAAAAGTGATTCTCGACAACGTGATAAAACCGTTAAAAAGAACGCTACTACGAAATCAAGAAAAAATAAAAATAAACCAAAGATCAGTCAGGAAAACGATGAAGAACCTAAAGTGAAAAACAGTTCGTTCACCAAGCTGAATAAAAAACAGAAATCAAAGACTAAAACTAAAATTAAAAACACTAAATATGCAGCCCCGTCTGAGAAAGGTGGATCGATTCAAAAAAGTGATTCTCGACAACCCGATAAAACCGTTAAAAAGAAAGTTACTACGAAATCTAGAAAAAATAAAAATAGCAAAAAGGATGCAAATAAATCACGCGGAAAAAAGAAATCAAAACAAAAGGTCAACAAGAAAATGAGTTCGGTAACAAACAAAAAAAGAAAATCTAACAAAAATGGTAAATCTTCTAAAAAGCGGACACGAAAAAATCGAAGTAGGAAAACGAATCAATTTAACAATGGTTGATTAGGAACAACATTTGTAAAACTTGCGTGTCAATGTAAAGATTAGAGAATTATGGAAAATTACTTTGATGTTTGAATACCAGCAATAATCCACCACCAAAGGGCTTTCTATTTTGCACACTCAAGCACACTTTCGCCTCAGCGTCAATGCTTACGTAGTCAACTGACCACATGACCGCTGGTCACTGGATTGTAGTTTCAGTGACCTTCGTTGAACTCTGTTGAACTCATTAGTATACCGCTTTTTATCAACAGATCCAAATATGCATACGTGCAGGTATGCGCTTGCGCTATCTTCGGCCGTCCGTCCTCCACTGACCACTAGTTCGTGTCTACATGTATATGGCACTGCATGGTCTTGCCCCACCATACATTAATACACTTGTATAATCTTACACTCATCCACGTAGAGTTAAAGTCAAGGGACAAACCACTAGCTAGGGTGCTAAATGTTAGATTAGTCACTTTCGATCATCGGTGCTTCATGACCATTGGTCCTAGGTTACGGAACAATCTTCCACTTATGCTGCGTGCATCTAACTCACTTCCAATTTTTTAGTGAATCTAAAAACTCATTTGTTTACTAGTGTCTATATACGGAAACTTGAGTGCTGTTACCATTATGTTTATTTTTGCATTTATTTTTGCTGTTCAGCATAATAGAAATACTTGTATGATTTTGGTGCATTATAAATAAATTACCATTACCACTGGATGACGTCACTAAAAGTAGGTCAATCTATACATACAAAGGTCACCATTATCTCAATAACCATCCAAGAACAACCATTGCCACTAGAGTATGTCACTAACAGTAGGTCAATCTATACAAAGGTCACAATTATCTCAATAACCATCCAAGAAAAACCATTACCACTAACAGTAGGTCAATCTATACATACACAGTTCATGATTATCTCAATAACCATCCAAGAAAAACCATTACCACTAACAGTAGGTCAATCTATACATACAAAGGTCATGATTATCTCAATAACCATCCAAGAAAAACCATTACCACTAACAGTAGGTCAATCTATACATAGAAAGGTCACAATTATCTCAATAACCATCCAAGAAAAAGCATTACCACTAACAGTGGGTCAATCTATACATATAAAGGTCATGATTATCTCAATAACCATCCAAGAAATACCACGGCTTCATATTATTCAATTTTCTACTCATGATAAAACAGTACATCTATCGCGTGATTGTATCTCTTAATAGCAACCTTGTAAAAATATATATGTATACATTTAATAAAATAATCCTGTTAATATCATACCTTTTAATCGAATAATTCTGTTTATATCATGTCTATTAATAGAAAAATCTCCTTGATATACCGTTTAATAAAATAATCCTGTTTATACCATACCTTTCAATCGAATAATTCTGTTTATATCATGTCTATTAATAGAACAATCTCGTTGATATACCATTTAATAAAATAATCCTGTTTATATCATGTCTTTTACTAGAATAATCCTCTAAATGTACATTTTAATAGAATATTCCTGCTACTATATCTCTTAATAGAATAATCCTGTTAATATATCTTTTAATAAAATAATCCTGATAATATCACACCTTTTACTTATTCCTTTTATCCTCTTGATATACCTTTTAATAAAACAGTTACGTAAATATGTAAAATAGGCAATTACTTTGATCACTATAAGCGGTGGCTTCCCCTATGATATCCACAGTCACCAGTAGTAACGGGGTATCCGTTATAGATTTGATGATGAGGATATATGATGATAAATGGTTCGTGCGAATTCGATATCGCTACCTCTAACTGGAAAAAACTGCGCGCAAATTACTGAACACCGGGTGTTAATATGTATCCCACCATATAGACGGGGCACACTAACGATGCGGCCGGAATTTGGACGGCACTGGACACGATAGCCGCTAGTGCAGCGGTTTGAGTTCGCGACTAGAACCGACGTACATACGCCGGTGTTGTCGTCTGTGGCGCATATCGTATAACGGATGTCTCGGGTCACTGGGTCGATGGCCCGTCTATGTAATCGGAGAGTAATGGCGGTGTAAGGAGACTCCCACTCAACGAGTGTTCCCCCCACCCACAGGGACCCGTACAGAAATGCTAAACGCCGCGCGCGTATTGTACAATACAAAGTGGGGCGTTACCTCGAGATGACACCCAAAGTGAATTAGATAAAACACGACTCGGTAGTGCAGATACATCACCCTGGGTATAGGTTACACATTTATGTCACGTTAGATAAGTCAGTCCCGCTAGATGTATCACACTAGTATATCCAGCTAGATATATCACACTAAGTATATATTATTGGATATATCACACTAGTATATCCTACTGGATGTATCACAATAAGTATATTCTACTGGATGTATCACACAAATACATCCTTCTGGCTGTATCACAATAAGTATATCCTACTGGATGTATCACACTAAGTATATCCAGCTAGATATACAACACTAAGTGTATCCTACTAGATATATCACACTAAGTATATCATACTAGATATATCACACTAAGTATATCCTACTAGATATATCACACTGAGTATATCCTACTAGATATATCACACTAAGTATATCCTACTAGATATATCACACTGACTATATCCTACTAGATATATCACACTAAGTATATCCTACTAGATATATGACACTAAGTATATCCTACTAGATATATCACACTAAGTATACCCTACTAGATATATCACACTAAGTATATCCTACTAGATATATCACACTAAGTGTATCCTACTAGATATATCACACTAGGTATATCCTACTAGATATATCACACTGAGTATATCCTACGAGATATTTCACACTAAGTATATCCTACTAGATATATCACATTAAGTATATCCTACTAGATATATCACACTAAGTATATCCTACGAGATATATCACACTAAGTATATCCTACTAGATATATCACACTAAGTATATGCTACTAGATATATCACACTAAGTATATCCTACTAGATATATCACACTAAGTATATGCTACTAAATATACAACACTAAGTATATCCTACTAGATATACAACACTAAGTATATCCTACTAGATATATCACACTAAGTATATCCTACTAGATATATCACACTAAGTATATCCTACTAGATATACCTCACTAAGTATATCCTACTAGATATACCTCACTAAGTATATCCTACTAGATATACCTCACTAAGTATATCCTAGTAGATATACCACACCGAGTATATTCTACTAGATGTGTCACATATACGGGGGAAAGAGGGCAATGTTGTACATGCAACTGACATTCAATTATAAAGTAGCACCAAAACCTCGCCTTTTGCTTTTTTATGGTAGTCTCTTACTGTACACACACCATACAATACACGCCTCGACGATCCATACCTCTATAATGTAAAAGCTCAATATACTTTACTGCAACAAATGCATGTAGCATCTACCAACACCAGAAAAGAATGGATTTTAGTACAATAAAAGGTAAAAGTACAACAATTATAGACCGCAAATATCTGGCAAAGCTCTCAGATACAGTTTCAAATGAGGGTTTTTATGACAGCTATATTCAGCGCAGATACAATACCTTCAACGCTCGCTTATCACACATTAAAGATGATATCAAGCATCGACCCATTTTGGAGACAGATTTACTCCAGCAATCGGGGATAAATGACTCGCTGAGGATCATTGCAGGAAAGTCGACCGGTGGGTGGTTTTTGAACCGGTGACCTTTTAGTTAAGAGTCCAGTGCTTCTACCACTCGACTAACCGCTTCCCATCTTATGATACAAGAGTATGTAGCTAGACACTCACGTTGGTTTGTACCAAACTGTGTCGGTCTTCCATCTCCTTACGTTCGATCGCGGACTTGGCTGTTAAATCCTCCACCTGCATTCAACACCAGGTCCGTGATGGCAAAACAGTTGAGTAAAGTGTGGCGTTTAGAAAAAGAAATTGGAAGTAAAGTGTGGTATTTCGAAGTAAATTGTAAGTAAATTGGGGCATCTAAAAGTAAATTAGAAGTAAAGCGTAGCATTTAGAAGTAAATTGGAAGTAACCTCTGGCATTGAGGAGTAAATTGGAAGTAAAGTGTGTCATTTAGAAGTAAATTGGAAGTGTGGCATTTAGAGGTAAATTGGAAGTAAAGTGTGGCATCTAGAAGTAAATTGGAAGTAAAGTGTGGCATTTAGGAGTAAATTGGAAGTAAAATGTGGCATTTGTAAGTAAATTGAAAGTAAACTGTGGCGTTTATATACTGCACTATAAAGCCAAATGATGAGTGTTTGAGGAACACTACTCTGTGAGGGGTGACACCGAGTTTTTCATGTATTTCCTTCCTGTACATTACTATGTATAAATTCTACTAGCACTTTCGAGAGGGTAAGTAGTCAATGTTTGTGTAAAATTCTTTATGGACTATTAATGTCCCATGTGGCAGTGCTACTCTCCGTTTGTGTAGGCCTCGTCCAGACTACGAATGAGGGAGGTGTCTCTGTTTATATTCCTAGCAACTGTCGGTGCGGATTTTGCCTATCCACGGAGGGGTGACTGGACTGAGATGACAGTGGTTGGCGGTCTATGATTGGTCACGCATTCATGTACTGAGCGACCATAATAGAGCCTAACTTTGATTAATGAAGTCAACGCGGTAACAAATACACCGAGCCAACCATAAACGCAATAAATAACCTCACCCAGACAAAAAAAGGGAAGTTTTACTCATTCAATTAGCACAACATTTCATGTGTTAAAGTATTTCAAAAGTCATGCTAGATTTTGTATTGTATTGTATTTATAGGCTGATTACCGAAGTAATCATTGTGATAGGCCATTTTTTAGCTTTTAGAAAGCTAGCCTATTAATGTAGTTAACACGACAATTTGATTAGCCTCACTTATAAGGGGTGGGAAAAAAACACCTAGTGTGAAAAACCCACCGACACCAACCTGTTAGAGTATTTCAAAATTCATGATGGATTTAGTTACATAAGTATTTTAATATAGGAAAACTTGTGTTACCACCAGTCATAATAAATATAAAGGTGCCCAATCTTATAGATATGAATGTAGCTGGAGAACCGATATATATCCTTTTTTAAAGTGTCGTGCCAACCCTGTTCACTATACGTGAAATCAATGTTACCTGCGCCGCTATGGATTTCATGTACGATTCAAGGTCGGCGAAGAGGTCGTTGCCTTGGTGAAAATATGTATTCTGCGCGTGCATGAACGAGAGCATCTGTCGGGGGTGGAATTTGGTAAACATTAGAGGTCTCACGTAACTATAGAAAGTTTGATTAATGGGAGGAGAAGGACATGGAATTTATGGAAAATGCAAAGAACATCTGCAGCTGTTACTCAGTGAGTAGTGCATCAGACCGTTGATTTGGAGGTCGCGGGTTCGCGCCACACTGGCTTCCAAGTGAATTTCTCCACTGTAGTGTATTTTTCAACCAATGGGGAATGGAGGTGAGAGGCATGGGTCAAATATGGACGACTTTGTGAAAAACGACTCTAATGGGCGCAGTTGCCGATAGAGCAGGGAAGGAGTGCTCCATGAGACGGGGTCTTTGGCACGCACCGGGACACAGTTGCGTCAGATTTGAGCCGTTAAATTCACCTCTTCGGATACGAGGACCACCATGGGATTACGGGTGAAGTACATTCATAAACCACGAATATTAGCCATAGAAGGGTCTCAGATGCGGTTTACAATAAATGCTAATGGTAAAATATAAGGTTTGGCATATAGAGATCACGTGTATCAGCCATTAAAGACCGACATATGTTTACGATGCTCATGGGTGGTTTACAATAAATGTTAATGGTAAAATGTAAGGTTCGGCATATAGAGATCACATGTGTCCGCCATTAAAGACTGACAAATGTTTACAATTCTTACGACGGCTGTTTAGACAGAATACCTTCCACACCTGCGTAGCAGCCGCGCAGCAAGGTATCCTGCCTTTACCAATTTTAACGAGAAAGCTACTCCAGCAATTCAGGATGAATGACTTGCTGAAAGCCATCACAGAAAAGCCTCCAGATGGGCAGTTTCGAACCCACGACCTATCAGTAATGAGTCAAGCGCTCTTACGCTCGACGATCTGCGTCTATCGCTTTTTGTTTCTGCTTAACTGGGAACACAAAACGGGGTATTCTGGAATTTGAATCCAAACGCTGCAACTAGTCCGCCGGACGCCTTACTCGTAGTCTTACTGGATGCATTCGAGATGAAGTGAGGACAACACGCCTCGGTGAACGTCCAAGGAACGAATATTTATTTGGCGCGAGATAAAAAGGCTAATTTATTCCAACGTACCGTTTCCAAAATGCCGAATCGTTTCTCGGAATGCAAAACGTTTAACTGAAAACATTCGAAGTATATAGGATTATATATATCGTATTATAATATATCATATTGGATTTATAGTTGATAAAACGAAAAGACGGAAAAGACATCCTGTGTCATGAAGAGCAGGTGATGTTGCCAAGTGGGAGAAATGATTCTCTATTCATACAAACTGTATAAAATGCGTAATAAAGTGACAAACACACAGATTACCTACCACCTTGATGTGTTACTGCCAAAAAATAGATACGAAACAATATACATATATATATATATATATATATATTCAAAAAATATTTGCATAGCATGATAAAAGTAAAATGTGACTCAACATGCCAAAATGAGTCTTAAGTCGGAATCTAACATTTTTGATATTTTTACTTTATCTAATAGAACAACTTGTAAGGAATCCAATGATACCAAAATCATGATAATACCTCAATTACTTCCAGAGATATTGATAATTACGTAAACGTG
>WURV02174901.1:0-13921 GCA_011762755.2 Epimenia babai | reverse complement strand
GCTAGCTTTGTAAAGGGTCATAGATGAAATTGGCCTACACAACGATTACTTCGGTAGTCAGCCTATAACTAAATAAAAAAAAAATATTAGATGCTTAAACTAGGTATATTTGACGTAATATTAATTTTTTCGTATTGCGTGTCTTCGTGTCTTTTTTAAGAGTATATATGTTCATGTTTGCATTAAACCCGGCTGTCTAGTTCCATCTGTTCCTTCTTTGGGTAAAGCCACTGTAGCTTGGGTAATGCAGTAACCACAGTAGGGCTGCAAGCATGCATCCAATGGGTAGTAAGGGAAGTAGTTCGTCGAGTGATCGTCTCCAAAATGGGTAGATGCTCGATATTAGCCTACCGGCCCTACCCTTGGGATTATGCGAGTGTCGAAGGTATTGTATATGCGCTGAATAGATGCCAAAAACATTTCATTGTAAACCGCATCTGAGAGCCTTTATTGGCTTGTACTTGCGGCCTATAAATGTACTTTACCTATACCTTTTTTCAAACGTAAGATTACTACAAGTACATACGAGTATTGTCACGAGGCAACATGGATATAACGCCGGCTCACGTGACGAGGTGGCACGCGACAACGACATTAATGGTGCGAACTTAAATCAAGATTCCTACTACAGACTTCATTCGCATCTTGCTGCATTTTGTACAATGGCTTTATCGCCCATGGTTATGATAAAGGCATTACGGCGGAATAACACACTAATACTAGTGAAGAATGAGGTCAGTCTTTCCGGTAACGAAAAGTGACTTACGCCTGCGCAGTAACGGTTCAAAATTGGTCTATTATAATTATAATTAACAGATAAAATATATAGGAGAATAGGAGAATGTATTAGGTGATATTCCATGTATTTAAAGTCTATTTTTATTAACATCTCAAGATGAAATACATATAGTGTCATACTAATGCGCAGTTTATGATAATTTTGGCTATACCATAAATGTATGTAACTAAGTACGAATCGGCTTGTTTTGTTATTGATAAATCGATTATGATTTTTATATACATAATTGTCCGTCACAAATCAGATTTAAGACGGCGCTTTTTTGATCTCGGTCTCGTCACATGTTTCACAGCTCGTGCATTCAACGACACTGCCATCCGTACACGCTCTAACCATGGCTTTTCTTTGAAGCTATTGGCTACAACCATGCATCGAATGGCATACTCCCTGGCTCGCATGCCCCTGTACTTTTCGTACACGTTCAACGTCTGCGTCGCCATGTCGAGGTCGTCCGCGCTCTTTTTCCCATTGATGTACACAAAAAACGGGTGGGCCGTATCGCTAAAGTTGGAGATCGGCATTGGCAGGGAACTTTCGTAGAACTTTCCTTGGGCTAAAACCTGGCTGCTCTTTGTTTTCGTGGACTTTTCCGAGACTTTGGATCGGTGGCTATCCGCAACGCTGGCGGATCTCGATTTTTGATCACTGGCAGATACTGAACTAGAAGTGATTAAACTGTCGCGGTTTTTACGCGAAAATGTTGGCGACGAGCAGGCCTGTTGTATGATAGGCACCGATTGTCTCGAACCGGTACCAACGGGTACTGCAGTCGTCGTGCTCTTTGTTCTAGGAGACCCTTCCACTTCCGCCTGAATTATGCTAACGAGTTTCGTTTTTGGTGGTATTGGAGGCAACTTCACGTGATCACATACGGAGTTACTCGCCCTGTTGTCGTTCACACGCTCGTTGTATTCGTCAGGAAATTTCGCTTTGTCAACCACCTTGAAGAAGCGCGACGCTCGCCTACGAAGTTTTCCCGCTAATGTCGCATTTTGCAATCGGCGGAAATACGTTTCGGGATCTTCTTCAACATCGATGCTTGGTAATTTCTTCTTCGGGTCTCTGAATGTAATTTTCTGTTTGGAATTCATGTGGCTACTAGAGAACCCGTCAACGCTGACACCGTGCGATACAAGCGGCCCAGTAATCATGTACCGACGTTTCAGCGAAGATTTACCCTGTCCTTGGAGAAGAAACACGCGTTCCTTCGCTCTATCACACCAGTGGCGAATTCGCGTGTAGATGGGCAGAGTTAGAGATTGTGTTTTGTTTATCGGGACTCTACTCCATTGCTTTGTTAAGAGAAACGACGCGCAATTCTTTTGTTTCTTCCGCAAAGCGATATTTAATGGCGTTAAGCCATCCGCATTTTTTGCCATGACCGTACAGACGTTATGATTCACGAATGTTCGTAACACACCCAGCTGACCCTTTTCCGTAGCAACGTGGATGGGCGTGTTGAAGCTCTCTTTATGAGCGTCACTTGAGCACCACTGCCTCGTAGGGTGTTCGCCAACTGGTTGATCTGATCTCACCCCCTGTCGCAGCAGACACACGGCCAGGTCCACGTGCCCAAAGTGTGCAGCCACGTGCATAGCAACCCTCATTTGGTATCTAATAAAGAAACACAATTTTGATGAATAAAGCTACATAATTACACATGTAGGCGTTGAAGCCGGGCGAATAATCGTATGCCTCGTAAATAACGTAATAAATGTAATTTTAACTCGCAAATAACGTAATAAATGCTCTTTGGCCTTAGCACACTTAGTGAAGTCAAAATACATTTGTGGTTTTCAAGTCAGAGATGTATTACCGATGCAAATGCGTGGTCATCGATGATAAACAATTTGTATGACTAGTGCCATATAATGGGAATTATATTGAAACTGAATTCCTTATTGCAAACCATTGGAAGGAGAATGAACTGCAACCAATATCAGATTTTGGAAAAGTAGGGTTGGGATTGGTGGGGCACATGCTATGGAAGAACTAGAGATGACTCGGTTGAGCGATTTTGAGCCGAGAAGCTTATCCAAGGAAAGCGAACATTGGTAGAAATATCAAGACCTAGCGGTGCATAAGTTAGGGGACGTTCGAGTTGCCAATACTGGTTGGGGCAGGATAAAATCAAACGAGTGTGCAGAATCACGAATATTTGCTAATGCTTTGTGAGAGAAATAGCTCAAAATGGATTCGGAAACCGTGAGTAGGGACGCATTTTAGTGTGTACAACGCTAGAATCGATTTGCTACCTGGCTGTTGGTTCATCCGCAGATATGTGCGACATGACGTGCGATGTGTAGCCCATCGTGGCGAGCTTGAGGAAGTCGTTCCAACCATCCCACGTCGCCATGTTCACCGTATCACCAATGTCAATGCCGTAACGATCGAGCAGATGGCAGTCGAACATTTCGGTGCCGGTGGCGTTTAATAGTCTGCGATTAAAGCATACCTTGGAAAAAGTTTACAGTTAACGCGTTTTATTTCTATTTCCTAATCGAATCAATACGTTTAATCTACCTGGGCAATTCGTGAGTTTGCGAACAAAACGCCGCCATTATGAACGAAGTCACATAAAGGACTTACTAAGAATCTCAATGTTATGTGTGAGTAGGGAAATGTGATACCTTTCTAATATAACAATTTTGGACTTACAATTTAAACGTTGCATCGTATAATTGGACCCAAAAAGCCACGCTGCGGATAGCGTTTTCAAAGAAAACGCAAATCGTCTACAAAAATAGCCTTGAACCCCCAACAGTCTACGAAGGTAGAGCGTCACCTTTAGTTGCTGTTGAATGGACTACGAACCTGACCAAAATCCCCGCTCTACGGCTTCGCCTACTGGTGAGGGAAAGCGCTGTATGACAGAATTAACAAATACATACATACAAAAATCTCCATCGTCAGCATATCTAACACGTAGCTTGAATGTAACCTAATATCTACATATAGGAATACATCAAATAAACACGTCATTATTCGTATGAGGCTCGTTTGCCATATTCGGTTGTCTTTTCCTATTGGCATCGGCGTTTAAATATTGGTAATATTATGTAGTTTAATAGAGAGGATACCTGAAAACCCCGACGGGCATACCGGTTTTACCGGAAACGAGGGTCTTCAGGTCGCCCACAGTCAGTGTGGCAAGTTGAATGTCTCGGTTGATGTTAACAATCTCCTGATTGTACGCACACTTGATGAAGAGAACCGGTTTCACTTCATCCCGCATTGCGATCTTGATCGTGACTCCATTACGGATACCTAGATGAGAAAAGATCCAATCATCAGCCAGTTCAGTTCCCGCGTAATTTAGGGTTAGGATTCTCTTATCTTGGTTTCCGGCGTCGTTCGACATGTTCAGTTTTTCTCGTACGAGTGTCTTGATGTCATTGACTGTGAATCCTACCGGAATCTCCAACGGCATCCGTTCGTTGAGGTACATCCCGAAAATTCGCATTTTGTTGTGCTATCTCGCCTATTTAGAAATGTTATGTATGACTGCGTGCAGCTTTACAGCTAATATCGTTCGATTATCAGTCCTCTCGGTTGTGTAACCCTTTTCTACGATAAAGTACTTGCGTCTGGACGTTTTAATGCGGCATAAAACCAATATCTTCCCAAGTGTTTTCCTGAGCGTTGTTTCCGAGTCCGGTTACAATGTAGCGTTTAGCGAAACCCTCCGCGTCTTAGCGAGTTATCAATAATACTGCCATTAGCAAACGCAAATATCTGCCTGAATTAGCTGGTACTCGACATTGAGATTCAAATGTTTACATACACTCGTCGCTGTTATCCTCTTGTAATATATGCATATTGTACAATGTCTAATCGTATTGGATCCCGTCTATCGCTTCTTACCACGCACAGTACAATAATAGGATATTACAAGCCTATTCCGCATTCGTTATTTATTAGATTATAGACCACCGATGGGCGGGAGGGATATTCGCTTTCGTAGACATTCATTATTAACGAATATCCATGTGGGATATTTATCACGCAAGCGGATTAAACACCGAAATTTCTAAATTTAATATCTAAAGAATAAGGCTTATTATAAGAATGATTTTATTAGACTTATACACCGGGTCGAGTTATAAGAATACGCAGTTAAATGTCGCTACAGCAATTTATGATCAAAACAACCATTGTGTAGTAATATACAATAACACTTAGGAAAATCCACAAGTTTATCCACGTGTATAAAATAATTTTTCCGCCCCTAGAAATGGCTACCGATGTCTTACATCGTACAGTAATAAACGTATTTTTTTTCAAATTTAAAACTGAAAAGAACTACACTTAGTTTTTTCTTCTGGTGGGTGCTGAACCGCAAGCTCCAAATTACCTGTCTAGTGCTCTACGATACGAGAGCCAGATTTTTTATTTAGGCCTTTGACACCATAGACGACATTACGCTTTCCAGCCTGGTTCATGCAAGTAATATACGTACGGGAGGCACGTACGCTTCCATGTCGCACAGGAGTCGATAAATCACAGTGACTACACCTCCGATCAACTCTAAGTTACTTTCTACGTAATATGTTTCTACTGATAGTGATTCATCAATTATCTAAGCAACTTTTTCTTCAGTAACAGAAACATTCATATAGTCTATATCAAACAAACGAAACGACGCATTCTGTCATCGCGATCCGTCAGGATGAAACTCCGATACCGAGGCCACGCAGCGGCGAAGTACGCTGCGTTTTCTCGAGCTTATCGATTTGCTGTATAAGACCATTCTCGGGAACGCCATACGTATTAGGGTACTGGGGAATACACGGTACAATAGTTGATCCGTATTAACACAACGGGTGCCCGAATAGGTCAATATCACCTGGATTACCAATTAATCTCTCTGTATATTCTAAATATTACGTTGTTGGGGGATACAATACGTTGTTCATACAATCCGTATGGTTTATGTTTATATAACATTTACTGTTTACTGAATATCTTTATAGTATTCGCATTATTGGAACATAATTATGGTCTAATTATTTTTCAACTTTTACAAGACTACACGAGATGAGCTACTGCATGCGCCGATCATTTCCTCTCACGAACTGGCTATCAGAAGAGTCGGTCCATTTTCCACGTTTTAACCATTAATGAAAATGATAAAAGATCAGGAGGCACCCGTGTCCTGGCACGAGTGTGAACATCAAAGTTACTGTAGTGTCGGTCACGTGGTTCACATATATGCCATTCAAACAGCATATCGGCAGATGGCAATATCTAAGCTTTTGACGCCGTGAAGATGATTCTGAATGTGGAGAAGACAAATTCGCGCACTCATTTGTATGATATAATACCTGAGCAGCGTAGCAACTTTTACTGACGACTCGAACCTCACCCAGTTACCTACTCGACGAGTCTAGTATAATAGCTCAGGGGGGTAGCTAGTGACGACTTTGTCATGGAAGCAGTTAGTCGAGTGCTACGAGAACTGGACTCATAACCGAAAGGTCGCGGGTTCGAAACTGCCCACCGGTCAACATTACTACGATAATCCTCGACAAATCATTTCCGATTGCTGGAGTAAACCTATCTTTCAAATGAGTAGACGGTTTTTTATCTTTGACGAGTGATGTGGGACTGTCGAAGGTAATGTTTCTACGCCAAAAGCAGTTATGGTAAATTGCATTTGAGAGTCATTTTTGGCTGATACTTGCGGTCTACAAATGTTGTACAGTACTTCTATAGTCATCGATACGCACTGCGTCGAGCATCGTAAATAAGGACCGTAGCGACATTTACTAGGAGTTTTAGGGATACCTAGTCAACGACGAGTCCCGCGTCTAATATCATAGCTAAGTGGCGTGGCTCCGTTTGTTGGCAGGTGTGAAAGGCTAAAACCTGGTTAACGGTACGTGTGAAACACCAAATGTAGCAACTATATATGTCATAGCAACGTATATAGCACAGTAAATCTGAGAAATGTTCAGAAACTTTAGGCTTTCTGGTGAACGAAATCAAATGAGTCAATTCTGGATGTCGGAAGCTATTTTCCTCGCGTAGGAGCCAACGCTGTTTTAGACATTCTGCCATATGTCTAGTAACGCTTAGAGGTTTTCTTGCTTTAACTGCGTCGTATTACCACCCGTTACCCTATGAACGTATCGAAATCCGCTCGGTAGTCTCGTCGTTTGTTAGGTCGCGTTGTAAATGCCCGATAGTCGTTAGGTTATGGCACGAACGCATTGTTGGGCCGTAACAGCTATTGTATCAGTTGAATGGGTCCTGGTATGTCGACAAGCTGAGAGTGAGAGTTTCTAATGCGAGCGATGTGACCTAAGCAGTCGAGCATTCGAAATGTGTGAATCTTAGCGGAAGAATTGGCAAGCTAACGTTTGAACGAAACATTTATGGGATTGATAGTGCTCTATTTAGAAGTGACGGGATATTAACGCGAAACTTCGAATACGATTGAAGATTTTTCTGGGCGTCTTCCAGAATGTGTTCCCTGTTTTACGACACCTGCCCATTACACCTAACAAAGTACAGTACTGTGCAAAAATCTTGGGCCACCAACTTTATATGTCATATTTGTCAAAATAATCACATCACGGGGCATTATTTCAATGAATTTATAATCAAAACAAAATTCTGCATCAACAATCGCATTAAACATTACAAATTGTCACAAAATCTCAATATTTTGTATGTCCACCCTTGGCCTTCACAACAGCAGCGATTCTGTGGGGAACGCTTGCGAACAGTTTTTGGAGATATTCTTGTGGCTAGTTTCTCCAAATGTACTGGAGGACATTCCACATTGGAGCAGCAAGCACAGGGTGCGGTTTATTCTTCATATAGTCCCACACCACCTCGATGATATTGAGGTCGGGAGTGTGAGGGGGCCACGAAAGAACAGACAATGTGCCATCTGTGGTTTTGTGTTCTACATTTTGGCAGAATGTATCGGGTCATTGTCTTGCTGAAATGTTTACGCATCGCAAAATTGTTACCAATCAGTCGCTTTCCTGATGGCACAGAATGGTGGATGAGGATCTGTTTGTACTTGGGAGCATTCATGATTCCATCTATCTTCACAATTGGCCATGATGCAACCCCAAACTATGACAGAACCTCCGCCACGCTTGACTGTAAGCTGGAGACACGATTTATCTTACCTCTCACCCGGGTGCCGCCTCACATACTGCCTTCTGTGGGAACCAAAAATTTCTAATTTTGAGTCATCAATCCACAACAGCTTCTTCCACTGATCATCAGTCCATGACTTAGGGCGTCCGGCAAATTGAGTCTCTTAGTGACATTAGCATCTCGTGAATAAGGTTTTTAGCCGCAACCCTCCCATGCAGACCACTACGAGCAAGACTTCTACGAACAGGCGATGCGTCAACTTTAGTGCCTGTATTTTTTCTAGATCACTCGCGAGAGGGGGTGAAGGGACGGCGAGCGTTTTAACTGTTCAAGCTTACAGCCTCAATTAGCGGAGCAGGTGGTGCAAAGATAAATGATCACTAGTGCATATATGTATTGTATATATGTTGTTGGGTATTACATACCAACAAGCACAAAAAATAATATAAGATTGAACTACCTACTGGCCATAAATAAAATACTAACGGACGAATCGTAATTTTATATTGTTTATAAACTAGAACAATAATTAATGTTACACGACACAACACAATAAGAGTATCATACAGAATTAAAACTATTAAATGCTTTTCACATCGGTATTTATCCATATCATCATTATTGTGGGGTGCATTATTTCTGATAGAGTCCGCGTGCAGTGAGATCGTTTAGTCAATAAGAGTGAGCTTACGTAAAAATAAATTTAAAGTTCAAGTTCAAGCCAATCCAGAGCCCGCGGGAGGGGGGGGTCTTGTTTTATCAATGGCATGAGTACATATATAGCAAGGTCTACCCCATTTATCAGTTCTAGACAGGCGATAACATGGATGAAGTGAGGCAATAATGGAATGTAATAACCGTAGCAGTAATAAAAAAATTCCTAGCAAAACCTATAAAATGTAAGGGAAAGACGAAATGAATTTATTTTCAAGTGAGCTTTCACGTGTATGTAATGTGCTCCGTCAGACTTTGGGAATGGAATTACATATATGTGAAAGCTTGTTTAAGAATAAATTCAATTACTCTCGGGTCTCAAAGGTGTGAACACTTGAATATATCGCGGCGACTTGTCGAACAATATACAGGTCGTCAATTAATACTAATATTAATATTCGCGCGACACCACGTGGGTTATGGTTCTTGATATTTCATTGGTTGACGATCTTTATTTCGCTATAGACGAAGCAGGCGTGTGTTCACGGACAAACGCTTTTAAAACTTCACACACTTTCGTGAGGTAAAGTAATCATGTATATAAGTACTCCAGGTGTTACGCGAAACGGAGGGAGCCTATAAATTAACCAATATGAAGTTATCAACGGACGACAAACGCACCTACTCACCGAAGTATGGCAAATTGGATTAAGTCTCTACACGTCTAGTAACCTAACATTCGGCGGATTGTACAATGTACACAGCGATATTACAAAAATCACCTCCGTGTCGTTAATGGCGCTGGATACGTTGATCGCCGTCGTTCTAGATAAAAATCGAACGCATTTCCGATCACCACGGGTTATACTCGCTATTTACTACAGAAACGAGTTATCTCCCTCTATCATAAGCTAATTCTGCAATAGACACGAGAACTGGTGGGGAAAATAGCATTTAGTTCTTCAACGGTAACAAGGACATACAATAAAAAACAACACGCGGGCGCGTATTTATTCATTTATTAAAAATTAAATAACACATAACAGAGAATTTATTGTAGTATATTTAAACTAGAATTACAAAAAGGTTTGCGCTGACAAACTATTGACAACAAAGTGGTACTATTCGAGGGGTATTGTACGTTTTACATTACAATATTATATTTATATTCAATTTACCCTAGATAATACTCCCTAGATAAAAAATAAGCCATGTTATATTTTAAAGTGGTTTTATACCTTTAAAAGTCAGGGAGATTTCCTACATCCAATTCTAGAAGCCCATGTGAAGTAGATACGCGTTACACCTGTATTGTTTATTATTCTTACTTTTCGGTATATTTAGCGTATTTTTCTACTGGACCAGGCTGTCTGTTGATGATGCCTACCTAATAATGCGAGACACGAGGGTTGTGGGAATCCTACAGTTCTACCCTGCTATTAACACTCCAGTCCACAGTTCAACACGCCAAGCCCGGTCAGTACATGGATGGGTCAGCATTTGTTAACCCCCAACCACTCGAGGGCTGGGCAAAATGACCAATGACTACTGGGGCAACAGCTGAGGATGTCAACAGCAGACAGCCGCTCGCCACGTCTGACTGGAGGTTACAGAAACGAGGATCAGGAACCACAGCCCCACCCGCCCAACCCCACCAACCTTACGTGGGGCATTCATGACCTTAGATATATTTTACAAATGACAAATATCGTTTTATAGCATTTACTAATGTCAAAATTAAGCAATTATTCACCTTTTGGTAAATGTGACTATAGAATCGAGAGTACATATGATCACGGGACTTTATCAGTGTCATAGGTTAACGTAATCCTTCTGAGCGATACAAACACTAACAAATTATTGCAGAAATCCGAAAGTATATGCATTAATATAGGCCTACGCAGCTCTCTCTCTAAGCTTCCAACAATGCGTACTGTCGTACACGATGAAAATACATAGTTTAGTTCACCCACTGCGATAACATTTGACTTAAAATTTTATAATATGGCTACCATTTAAATAGAGAAATGAACAATCCGTACTGTCCCAAATTGGGATGTTAACATAATGAAAACATAATAATCGCAATTCAAAAAGTGAAAAGTCATTGGAGGCCGTGTGATTCTGGATAAAGCAGGGTCTACTGTATGTTAATTCCAGTCTACAACAACGAGATTAATTCTATATGTAAAGGAATAACCGAATATCTATAATTTCAGAATACCAATAAATAATGACTTAAAAACATTAAAACAAATAGAATAAATTTATATTAGTGAATGTCTGTTAACATACTAATCCTGAGCAGTGGTGAAATAGTGACATTAACAAGTATATTCTAATAAGAGGGATAGATTACCAAGGATAATCAAGCTTTGGTAGTCACTATTAAATATATTAACACGATTATTACATTAAATGGTATGACGTTAACTGGGTAGCACTGTGTTAGCCGATATTATAAAATTTCTAGTCAAATATCGCAACGGGCGTTATCACATTACGACCATGGATCATGGATTCACGTGGATATCAAGCCGTGGGGTGAACCGTCCGATTTACTCTCCAAAGAAAATGGCGGAATACGACAATCGAAATAGGACCCATCCTTCCTCTCCATCTTGTACGTGCCCCTGCGGCGATATTTGGTTACGGATAGGAAAAGCAGGCGAGTGTGGTATCGTTAAAAGTATTGTACAGTCAAACCTGTATTAAGCGGCCACTCACGGGAATCATCAAAAAGTGGCCGTTAAAACAGGTGGCCGTTTAATCCAGGTTTGACCTTTTGACTAGTGTACATGTCGGGAGGAATTTGAAGTGACCGTTACGACAGGTGCCCGCTTAATACAGGTGGCCGTTCTGGCAGGTTTGACTCTATTTGTAACAATGTCAGAAGGATGCTGAAGAAGTTACAATAGTGATACGAGTGATATTTCTCTTAAGTAACCATTTTAGGCGAAATAGAAAGGAACAGTAGGAGACTGGAGCGTTCCTATTACAGGCTGTCAACATACGTGTGCAACGATAAGTGGAGAGAATTTCTGTGCAAGTTGCACCAAAAAAGCACATTTAAGCGGTTTAAATAAAACAATAACAACATAAATGCTATTATACCTAGAACTACTGTGAGCATGCCAGTTAAGGGAAATCCCCACATGGTCAATAAAAAAGAAGAAATACCCGGTAACTTAAAGCACCTACCACATGTGCCCACTGGGCGCCTGCAGCGACACGTGGCTGCTGTATTGGAAAGCGGGCAACTCTTTGGACATCACAGGCTCCTACAATGACAAAAAACAACTCAGGAGAGAACCCCTATTAAACCAGGAAAGACAACAAAAATTGCTTAAAAAGAAAACACCATACACCATAAAATGAAACTCAGTGGATTTAGTGATTAGAAAACATTTCCATTATTTCATGAAATTATTGTTAATATTATTACTAATTAGTAGACTGTTATGTTGTTCTGTACATGAAATCATGGATCAGATATGGCTAGGGCCAATAGTTTTCCGTTTTGCGGAAAACGGACAAATTTCGCGGAATCGGCAAAACTAATGCAGAAAACAGGTTTCTGAAAAATGAAATTTAAAAAAGTAATAAATACTTATTTTTCGTATAATACAGTCTCAAAAATTCTCCCGAAGCCCCATTACCACCTGCAATTTGTTCCCTTCGTGATTTACTGGTAGATTTGACAGTTTTAGACTCCCTGGTTTTGTAATTTAGTTTGTGTAATTATGCGGAGTTAAGTCCCTTCGCACGCGCTGAATGCCCTAAAGCGCAAGCGCCGCAAAACAAGACGTCGTGTGCATTTTATTTTATTCCGGTACCAGATTTCATTTTGATTGTTGTTGGCGACTGTCGATATTGTAATTATTGTTTGTGGCTCAAATGTAATTTTCTTCGTCGAACGCATGATGATGTGACAATGACATTATGCCAAATCAAATACGGCTACAGATATTTAATATACAAATAAAACGAAGTAACAAAACACAGGGTGAGATATTTTTTCAATTTATTAGTGCAAACATATTGAAATGAAAGGTTTTTGATTTTATATTTAGTAACGCGGAAAGAACGCGGAATTTGACAATTATAACACGGTAAATTATTGGCCCTAGATATGGCCTTTGATGAGTATGGCCCAATATGTTTAATTATTCTATATTATTCTATAAACTATGGCTTTGATGGGGGCAGCTGGTGTAGTGGTTACAGCGTTTGACATTCAATCCAGAGGATCCTCGTTCGATTGCCACTCTAACCAGTTTACTCCGTGTGGCGTTTTTCAGCAAAAAATGCCTTTAACCCCTGTGCCCATGGGGGTCTGGGTAGCCCTTGAGTGTGGTTCTGTTAGGGCTTTGTCCCGCTGACATTTGCTGTGCTTCAGATGCTCTATATATGATCTCTATGTCGCTTACCTCTCCGCTACGTCATCATCTCATTGTAAATAACCATTGACATGCCATAGACTTAGCGGAGTGTGCAACATTTGTAGCTCGTATGTAGACATTTGGAACCAGTGGCGTGAATAGAGAAAGGTCAATTGTCTGTCAAGACTCAGTGTGTTTTTCACGTTAGGTGTTTTTCCCCCACCACTTATAAGTGAGGCTAATCAAATTGTCATGTTAACCACATAGGCTAGTTTTGTAAAGGGCCATGAATGAAATTGCATACACAACGATTACTTCGGTAGTCGGCTTATAAATAAATAAATAAATAAATAGACATATTTTATATAAAACAAAACCAGTCTAAGAACCCTTGAATAATGATTCATCAAGGAAGTCTGAACACTACTGAGGCTACGGCATGCTGCTAGGGTTTATTGAAACAGTTCATATCTCACCGGGCAATGCTGAGGAAGGTGCGAAGCTGTTTACCAAAGTTCGTCATGCTGATCGTGGGGGTGTATTCCCGCGCGCACTGACAGTAGCGCTGCATGTTGTTGTCCTTGACCTGTTCAAGAAATACCAATGGTCCATAAAGTAAACTGTATCGGTTGGAGTAGCCGCGATGGTTTATAAGAACAATGATTAAGAATTCCTTGTGTATGCGAATGTCCGTGTATCAATAAATTTTCATCTTTCTTAAAGGTTGCTACCATTTGTCTTTTATTTATCAAAGTAAACTGTTCCACTTTTAAACAGCTTGTTAGCATATGTCGACGGGAAAATAGGCATATATTAAAATGCCACCACAAACAAGAGGCAAAAGAGGCCTCCATACAATCACTAGGCTATTGACAAAAAAACAAGAAAAACAAAAAGGCTGTGTAACCAGTATTGGGTTATTCTTAAGTATCAAAGCATTTTTTGACTAAAACTAAACTTTTATATATAT
>WURV02174890.1:0-13922 GCA_011762755.2 Epimenia babai | reverse complement strand
AAATACACCATCAAAAACAAAATGCGATGTAATTATTATTATTATTAATTGTGTAAATATTACTTACTGTCATATATCTTAAGATAATCATTGCATTTTGTCGGTTTTTTCGTCACTGGATCAATTTTGGCATAAGCATCAACTTCAAGAAGTGTTATACGAATCTGAAACTGATAGCCCTGTTTCCCGATGATGCTGGTGATACACTCTTCATGAGGGGCGTAGCCACGCCTCTGCGACGTGGGCGTATGTGAGATCACCCTCTCTTGGTTTCTGTCTTGCATCGTATTTTCAATGGGATAACGTAGTGAGCCGCAATTTTTCTTTTGTTGAACAATCATTGTTCCTGCACAATACACAGGTTGATGATGAACATTAGTTACTCTGCAACATGAGTTATCTCTCTTTACAATTTTGCATGTGAGTAGAAATGACGCTTTTTTCTGGATCATGTATCGATATTATGGTTTCTTGCTTTTGATGATGTTTTGCCAGGATATAGAAAAATAGTAATATGATGATATAACATTAACATGTGAGTAAAGCACCAGGGTAGGCCCGAATTTACACTGTTCAGTTTTCAATAAAAGGGCATTGGTACACAACTTGAAAAGTTTGGGAACCACTGCTCTAGACCCTTTTAGACCCAGATACATCATCAGAAATTTTTTGATGATTTTTTGAAAGCTAAGACTTGCAGGACTAAAGTAAATAATGAATAAAAACTTTTTTGAACAGCAGTAATAAGATTAGTGTTCTGTTTAGAGGCTCCCGATAATAAATAAAACAAATGACTATTAGAGTATGACAATGGGAAGTAGACTGGAGTTAGGGGTTACAGTAATCGTACGATCATACAACGGCAAAACATAATATCATAATGGAAATTAAGTCGGGGTTAAAGTATTCAAAATCTATATTTTTAATTATTCCTATAGATACTTTAAACCTATACCCAGTAGTGTTTTGATGAGTTATGTCATTCAAAAATGTTTTCTTGAATAATGTCATTACATCTGGTTTCATTGGTAACTCATGTGTGCGATGAAAATGGGGCAAATCTAGTGTTTACAACTCATTAAATTTATTCAAAAATAAATGTATTTGGGAATCTTTTGTCACGTCCAAATACAGGAAAAATGATATAATCCTACCCTGTATTCCGGATTCAAATGGCAATGCAAATAACAGCCACACGGTGATTAAAAAGAGGTGTTTTGTTTTTAAACAAATGTCTACTTCTTTTGGGTCGTGGGCGGCCATTTTGACGCGGAAGTATCAAAAACCACTTAAAGCTACGTTTTCAGTGGCAGGGAATTAAGTAATGAAAATGTAGTGCCAACTCCTCCTGAGCCAGATGGAAGTTATTTATAAACGAGCTTTCGCATATTTGTTAGATACATCGTCAAACTTATAAAAGATCAAGGCTAAACATGTCAAATACGGGAAATTTATTCCAAGTAATGGGACAGGTGAATGCTCCATAACAAATTGAAACTCAGCGCCTCTAAACCTGCAATAATACTCATTACATCTCCCTACCGGCGATCACCCACTCCCTCAATATCCATTACCTTCAGTGGTTCTACTATTACCCCATCCCTGACGGTCCTCAATCTCGGGGTGTTATTGACAATCATATCACCTTCAGACACCATATTTCTAAAATAGTTAAATACGACTACACCCAACTGAAAAACGTCAGGTCTTCTACTTCATATTCTCCTCACCCTTTGTTTTCAATATTCGAAACAAACTAAAAACACACCTTGCGGCCTCGGCTTTAACCTAGATTTTTGTGTCCTAATTACATTGTTGTTTTCTATTCGTGTGTCATATATCCTTGGCTTCTATGCAGATTATCGTGATGTGTTAACATTTTGTATATTTTAATTTAATCGGACTTATCCTATGTGTACTAGGGTTGTATTATAAATCAACATATTATTATTTTTATTATGTTATCAAGTGTGATACTGAATTACTGAAATAACGCGAGAAATCAATAAAAATATTATGGTAAATATACGTTAAAGCTGGTTTATCAATAATTTTGTAGCCTTAAAGATGTTAGCCTGGTGTTTCTTCTTTATGATACATCTTACTGTTGTATTAATACAGAAAAAGACATAGTCAATAAATATCGTACAAGGTTCATAATATTGTATCATGACAAAATGAACCCTCGATGCCCCCTCATCAATGTATGGTATTCCGTTATATTTCCGATTTTATATTTAAAAAAATCGTTACGTTAAAGGGGAAGATGCGCTATAGCGGTTCTATGAATAACTAGAGAATTCAAATTAATATGAGAGCAATCTTAGAAGGTGCTGAATACCGAAATTTCTTGGGGGAAAATCTGTCTCTGTAGCTGGTTTGTTGGAGCACTAAACCGGGGGTGGTAGGTTCGAGTCCCATCATAATGAAAGGTTGTTTTTTTTCTCTCACTAGTCAAAAAACAGCGAGATTGCATTAGTTTGAGACATTATATAGTAATGGAATTAGGCGTTCCCGTCATAGTATTCTGCCACCTCCCGTTCTAGAGCTCTCACTTTTTCCCATCGCTCCGAGTTTCTTCCCGTCGTCTCTATGTCTATCTTGTTGTGCATTAGACCAAATTTAGTCCAATACCGTAGCTTTAACCGTTTTCAAAATTCCACGTTGGGGGAGAGGAGTCTTAAATTACGACTGTCAAAATGAAATCATTGAACTCAAACGACGGAAAAAATCATCATATGCGAATTGTAGTCTCTAGTATCTGCTTTTGTGAATCTCAATGTGTTTAGAATACGTATGATTATTATAGAGAGAGGCATCCAATACAACAAAGTCCAAACATTTTGAGCACTATATCACTGTCACGTCCATACATCGAAAAGTATACTTATCAAAATACCTTTCTTAATGATTTACAGCAATGCACAGTAATTACTAAATTACACACTCCGGAGTACGCGGGTGGTAACGAGCGTCTTATTGTCGAAAACTCGCGACTATCGAAATTAACGCGACGATCAGGAGTGGGGTACGCGCACAACAAACGCAGGTTCAATCTCTTACACATCGCCGACTCGTATACCTAAAATTACTTTCGCCACAACGACTCTGAATAAACATTCGACTACAACCATCTCCTCTTGACGAACATGTCATTTTCTCAGAGTAGATAACGCACAATATTCCTCTCAACCAGGCCGGCAACGTAGAATACGCGAAATTAATTATTAAATACGTTGGTAAACAACGCTTTCTGCATTGATGCTATTTATTATAATCGAACGTTAATTTTGGTATTGTCCTGTTCCTCGAATATCATAAGGATATTATATTTATTTATTCGAATATAATGCGTGATAATACGTAAAGCATTATGCAAATACCAAAGAAACATATTTTGCTCGCTATTATTTATTTTACTTATCTCGTATGTTCGCGTTGTTCGACCGTCTGGTGAGTAGTTTTCTTTCGCTTTCCTAAATAATTCTCACTAACTTAGTGCTCAACGACCTGATATGCAGAGTTTTGACGCGTATACGTAAACAACTAGGCTACTAAGAACATTTGAATTAATTAAAAAAATTATTTTCTTTGTAGTAAAGAAAATTCTAGCTGTTTTCAACTGCAGTAGGAAAAAACAAAATATGACAAAATTTTCTCATGCAACACCGACGCGGCGTTCCCATCTCACTTCGTTCTTCATTCCCTTTCAACGTGTGCGCGTTTCTATTTGTGTTTCGATCAGTATTTCAATGTGGATTTACTCTTTTGTTACCCACTAACCTCCCCATTATAGGAAATGTCCACATTAGTTAGATTATAAAATTTAATATAAAAACACCAAATATAACTAAAAAGAATTCAATACTAATCACGCTAATAATCACGCCATCATTACAGGCGGCGTCTTTTTTCTATCATCATTAAGGTCCACAAGCATTTTCCTTGTTAAACAAATGAATTCCCTAAGCCTGCTGAAGGATGTAACATCTATGCGAAAGCTCGTTTATGAATAAATTCAAAATGTGTTAGTCTTGCATTTTTTAAACTATTTTTTTAAGACTAACACGGCTTCACACACTCAACAATATAGCTACACGCACTCAGATTCGGTGAAAGAAAAAATGCACAGAAACAAAAACCACCCTAGACAAGGTTTTTCCGTCTATTTATCTCTCTTTATTCATAGAACCATTATAGCCTCCGATTCAACATAATCTCAACATCTGTTTTGAATTATTATTTCTGTAGGCATGCATCGGTATTCACATTGTATTCAGTATTTCAAAGTGTATTGTATATAAGCGCAGATATGGCCGCACACTCGACTGACTTACCGTACGTTTTTCTTGATGTTTATTTCTATTGTAGGTCCCTCAACACAATTCTTATGAACGGACCATGGGTGACGTCTCCAAGGCTACACGTACGCTACCTTACAGTATCATAGATTGCGATATGCAATGACCCTCACGCAGAGTCGGATTATGACTCCCACCCTGTGAGGGCCCCTGGGCAAATGAAATTGTGGGCCACTCAGATCCGTTTAGACGTTGACACCCGACTCCCAACAGATATTCTTTAATTGTGATGTATTTTCACTATATTTAGGTGATCTTTCGGTGGTCAATAAAACTACATTCAGAAAATACACTATTTTACTAAATATTGTCTGCAAATCAAATCATCCCATCTTTTAAGAAAACCGCTGTGAAAAACATAATTCAACCATCACCTCGAAATAATTCGAGTAAATACAAACAATGAATACAGGATAATTTATTCCGAAAATGATCTTTGAAATCGTCTAGCGAGGAATCGGGATCTTTCGTCCCCGCCTTGAGGGTCACTAAGCCACAGCTTCTAATAGCCTATAGAATAATGCTTGCTTAAGCTTATAATTGTCACCAAACGACTCCATAGTCCACAAAGAAATCAAAACACACGAGAAATTATTTGGTGGTCGTGTGTTGAGACCGCCCCGGCATTGTGTTATATTATAACAGTTAATTATCTATCCAATTTTAATTGTTGTATTTCTTAGCAGAATTCAGATTTAAAATCATCGGGCCTTTGAATTAATTATGTCTACTCAATAATTAAATTTATGTAAAACGATAGATGTATTAGTTAGAGTTATAACGAATCAGACTCAAGTCCGATAATCGCGTAATGACAAAGTCTGTACTGCTACGATCAGCTGAATAGATGATACAATAATAGATTAAACGATTGCGTTCATTCAGGGACATTTCTCACTGGCGGAAGTCATGACTCAAGGCGCAAGGCTTGGAATAAACGAATGTCGTCATCAGTTCAAGTGGGAAAGATGGAACTGTTCTTCGGACGGAACATCCATGCTCACCTCTTCCAACTACCCCTACGGTAATATTATAACTCCGATATCACTGGAAATCAAATATATATCTAGTGCTAATGACGTGAACGAGTTTGTGAAGGAAGCAGAAATCTGTTTATTGATCTTTTATCTCCAGTATCATGATTGGTTAAAAATACTGTTTTGCGTTGTATTTGGACGCCATCTTACATCTGTACTTGTCGCTCTAGAGAACGGAGGATGGAGATAAAGTAGAAAAACGGAAAATTCTACATAGCATTGCCCAAAGTGCGCACGCGCACGCGCGCGCACGCACACGCACGCACACACACCCACACACACATACACGCTCTCTCTCTCCCTCCCTCTCTCTCCTTCCCTTCCTCCCCCTCCCTCTCTCTCATACAGACATACAGAGAGGTTACATCAACAAACACTCTGAATTGACTAAACCTGACGATAACTATCGGTGTGTTGTGAGGGTGTTGCCATACCGAAGGGGATCTGCCTTGGTAGTGCGCCGGACGGGTAATTCGGTTGTCGTGGGTTTGGGCTACACGAAACGCAAAGTCTTTCCCGTGTATTTCTCTCCTGGCTTTTAATAAACCACCCTGGTTGCCTCTCTCCTTTTATCTAAGGTCCTTAATTCTGCGCTTAAAAATTTAGAAACAATTCCAGTAAAAATGGATTATTGAAAATTTCACGGAGATACAACAAATATCGTCGGCGCGGCTGTGATACGATTTACATATATTCATAAGTTTATATACGTTATATCTGTGGTTGATTAGTTATTACATCTAAAACCTCTTTGAAATTAATTTTACGATCGTCATGTAGACGAGCCCGTTATGTAGACGTCCGCCGACTAATGATCCCATAGGGACTCGAGAAGATGCATTCGTGCATGCCATTGTATCGGCCGGAGTCACGCATCGTCTCGTGAGAAACTGTTCGGAAAGCTCGACCGGAAATTGCCCTTGCGACGTATCTAGGAACGGACGATCAGGTCTGATGGTAGTAAGATAGGGAATTGATCGTTATTGAGGATTTTTAGCGTGTTTAGCAACAAGGGGAAGAATTTATTTAGTTGCTAGATTTCGCAATCGATAAATGAAATTGTTTTGTTTTCAAGTCCTTATTTTCTTTCTTGATGCAGCCTATACCTTGAGTATAATGTCGTGATTGTAGGTTCTTATTTTAACATACCAGGTAGATTTTGAGAAAACATAATGGTACACAATTAACATTTGTCAATAAATTACTCCATTAGTATAGGGTCACAGAATAAGAAATGGTCACTTTGGTTACCATGCGTTGTGTTACTATAACACAACATGCCGTCTAGGGTCGAGTTACGATCATAAATAAAGGTGTAAGTTTCATTGTGATCGAGAACTGCGTATTCAGCCTAACAAATTTTTACACAACACAGTTGTAGGGGACAGGGTAGCCATTGGATGTCTGTGTAATTGTTTGTAGATTTGCCCATTCACAACTGATTAGTGCTGTTCGCAGGTGGGTATAACTGGAAATGGGGAGGTTGTAGTGACAACATTCAAAAAGCCATCTTCATATCGCGCCAATACCTCGATTCCATGGAAACGGGTAACGACGCCCGCGCTGCGATGAATCTACACAACAACGAGGCCGGAAGAAAGGTAGGCGGAAAAATTAATCCCACAACATACGAGTTTCCGTAACTTCACGTCAACGGGAGTCAAACTGGAAATTATGTATTTAAAAATGCGTAATTAAGCGTTGAAAATTTGATAAAAATGATTGAATTGATGGGTGAAATCTGTACATCTGTACAGATGTGGCTCGCCGTGTTAACCATAATCGTACAATACGATTTGTACATCGAGGTGTGGCTTGCCGTGTTAACCATAATCGTATAATACGATTTGTACATCGAGGTGTGCCTTGCCGTGTTCACCATAATTGTATAATACGATTTTTACATCGAGACGTGGCTTGCCATGTTAACCATAATCATATAATACGATCTGTACATCGAGACGTGGCTTGCCGTGTAAACCATAATCGTAAAATACGATTTGTACATCTTGGTGTGGCTTGCCATGTCAACCATAATCGTACAATACGATTTGTACATCTAGATATGGCTTGCCATGTTAACCATAATCATACAATACGATTTATACATCGAGATGTGGCTTGCCATGTTAACCATAATCGTATAATACGATTTGTACATCGAGACGTGGCTTGCCATGTTAACCATTATCATACAATACGATCTGTACATCGAGACCTGGCTTGCCGTGTAAACCATAATCGTAAAATACGATTTGTACATCGAGGTGTGGCTTGCCATGTCAACCATAATCGTACAATACGATTTGTACATCGAGATGTGGCTTGCCGTGTAAACCATAATCGTAAAATACGCTTTGTACATCGAGGTGTGGCTTTCCATGTCAACCATAATCGTACAATACGATTTGTACATCGAGATGTACCTTGCCATGTAAGCCATGTCCTATAATTATGATTTGTACGTTACCGTTGCTGTTAATCATGGCGAAACCGTGTGCCCTACAGGAAAATGCGAGGTTTTTGTTGTAGTAAATGTCTGTCGCACTGACAATATCACCTCATTCTACCTCTTCACACGATTACTTTACAATAACTCACTTCCGTAGCGATATATTTAATCTAATTTCCGTAGCGATATATTTAATCTAATCTTATTTAATTTTTAATTTGACACTGATAAAACACAAATCTTGCTTTTTTTATTTCGTGTTGGCGCCGATTACAAGTCAGCAGTCTTCAGCGAATATATCCGCGTTTCTAACCACTCAGACACTACTGCTGATATTTTTTTTATGAAATAATAAGAAGTATGGTCCTTTTAAATCTTATTGCTTTGTAATATTGATATACCTACAGTATACAACGCTAATATTTTTTTAAAGAGATGCAATAAACAATTAACCATAGAGATGTCCGCTGCTGTGTTATACATATCATAATTATAATTAGAAAAATACAGGTAACACCTTATAAATTAATTAAGTACAGTACAATGACACAAGCTTTTGTATTCCTGTCTTTTCGTCAAATAAAAATACAT
This sequence comes from Epimenia babai, assembly GCA_011762755.2. Taxonomy (NCBI): domain Eukaryota; kingdom Metazoa; phylum Mollusca; class Solenogastres; order Cavibelonia; family Epimeniidae; genus Epimenia; species Epimenia babai. The sequence goes on along the minus strand of WURV02174890.1, from coordinate 5,481 downwards.
TATGTTAAAGTTAGATATATATTTTTTCCTTTGAAGGCGGTCAAGAAAAAGATGCAGCTAATATGCAAGTGCCACGGAGTGTCTGGAAGTTGTGCGGCGCAAACGTGCTGGAAAAAGTTGTCGGATCTCGGCGATGTCGGCCATTTTATCAAGAGAAAATATCGCCGAGCAACGATAGTGTATTACCATCAAGGGAGACTACTGCAAGTGGGAAATAAAGCTTGGGGAGATAAGCCAATTCCATTTGTTAGTAAACTCGATTTGATTTATTTGAATGAATCGCCAGATTACTGTAAATCAAACGCATCCGCGAAAACGGCGGGAACTTTAGGAAGAGTATGCTCACGTGGGAATAAAAATTCAAAGAAACTCGAAGATAAGATCGAGGCACGGAGTTGTAACAACTTGTGTCGTAAGTGCGGGTACCAAGTACGTGAGATGACTGTTGTTGTTACGGGAAGCTGTGATTGTAAATTCTTGTGGTGTTGCTCAGTGGAATGTCAGAACTGTACCAGGACATCGAAACAACTGGAATGTGTACCTTGATTGTGTGACTGAATTCAGATGAATTTTTGCTGAGGCGACTGTACAAGGTGGTCAAAGTCCCTGCTCCTATCGTATTTTATTATGTACTTGTCTCTCTAAATCGATATGACACTGTTGAGCAATCAACGGCCGTTGTAACCGCTGCATTTGCAACAATTGCGGTTTTTAGGCAAAAAGCGCCTTACTGAGATACGGGTTAGGACTTAGGATTAGGGTTAGAGTTAGCGATAGTTTAAAATATACATACTGTTGTCATGGCGGTACATCGACAGGCGGATCGCACTAGTTCACGGCGCTGTGAATTGAACTACTGCAATGTAATAAGAGATAGAATACACAAAAGAATTAGTGACAATACAGTATTTATTCCTGAATCACTGTCTATATATTTGTGTATTTCGTGAGCTAATACGGTAAATAACAAGCTGTAGTCGTTGGTGTATCGTACGGGAAGAGATGACGTAGAGAAGAGGTGTACTATAAAACACAATTTTTTATTTGTTTTATTTCATCTGGAAAAAATCTCAAACTATCATAAACTAATATAACAATGACATGCTTGTAACAAATAGCATTTTGAATTCCAAATATTTAAATTACATGTCATTCGAAAATCCCATTTGAGTCTGATTTCGCTATAATAGCTCAAACTTATTTTCTTCCACTTTAAACTTGTAAGAGGTCTTTTTGTAGCTTACACTCAACCGTTAATCTATATACCTACATACATTATTGCTTTCGTCACAGTTTGCAAATGTCTCAAAGCTTTTATCCATCCATGCCTAAATTACAAAATCCTAAATTATACACAAATTATACGGGCGTAAACACTTGCATCCGTGCACCCTTTCCCTTTCAACTGTCTTTAATAAATTCCACGTAAAACTTATACTAAGTTTACCAAATCATACTATACCAAACATTAGTAACCTTTCCAACTGACGTTTTGAACTGACTGAACCTTCTCCTGTAAACAACGAACATTATACACGCATGAAATCAGAAATTCTAATCTACAACATAAACAGTGACAAGATTTATTACCTACAGTAAATTAGATAACTACACTGCTAGGAATAAGGTCCGGCAGAACAGTCATAAACTTCAAAAGTTGCTGGCCGTGAGGCAACGATAAGCGTAATTTTGTTCCCGGAGCAGATGTTCTCGATTTTTATTAGTCTCATATCATCGGCGCCGAGCATATCTACTCGCCTCTCATTGGCCATACAAACGATTGACACATCGCCACGTGCACATACAGCGCGCTTATAGCGAGTGTACAACCGGCGGCCACCCAAGGGAGTAATCTTATGTTTGCTTGTAAATTCAATGGACTGTGGCAACTCGATAATCTTACTGCCGATTGACCGAGGTGGTCTAACCAGATACAGTTGGATTGGTGTAAGCAAATTCAGATAGACGTAATACGATATTTATTAGTAATGTTATATATTGTAGGAACAATAAAAAAATAAGTGTATTGAGAAGTTCACATTTTTTGTGCATGCTTCGGAACGCAATGAGCTATGGCTTTTAAATAACCCAAATAGTCTCTCATCCAGATCTCACTCTGAATGGCCATAAGTTTAGTATTTTATTTTCGCGTAGATACTTTTCTTCGGCGTACCTGTTAGTCCAAGTATGCGCTCCTGTATTTTAATGTCATTGTTATTGCTTATTTGGATAAGCATGGTTATAAATTGTCAGATATCACAATGAGGCGTGGCGAACTCTCATTTATTAATACAACTATGCAAGTTTTCAACATTATTCATGAGCACTTCAACATTAAACCAATCCGAAGGTGCATGATCAGTTTTGGGTATCTATTTCGGTTATCTTGCAATTTGATATGAAGCCAGGATTTACCTGAGAGTTGATGCTGCGTTTGAATCTGTTTATCTTTTTTCAGTTATCGTACAAATTGACCATAACGCTAAGGTTTGTCGATCGTCCATAACTAACTAACCTTTTAACCTATGGTTTGATGGGACCACATCCCACTGGCTGCATCCTTCAGCCTCCCGGTGCGCTTGCGCAATTTTATCACTCATTTCACTAGTCCAAACTGGAATACAATACTACAATGACTAGTCCAAACTGTAATACAATATACAATACTAACGATATACACAAGATGTAAAATATATCATTAGCGTTAGTTATAGAATTAGTCGTACATTAAATTAATGCAACGGGATGCTAGAATATGCTTTAAATAGGCGCAGTATAAATCAAGTTAATTGTTATCGCCGACTGTGAGGTATACTGTCACGTGACTATGTGAAATAGGCGCGCGCGGCTTGACGAGGGGCAGTACGAAACTAGCGGGGCACCGCGTGTGTGACTTACCTGGCACAGGTATTAGTAGACAGGCCACATTATACCACACGCGGGCAATCAAGACGAAGCCCTCTCTAACCAGTGTACTTACTAACTGCGGCGTTTTTCGGGCTAAAAGCGCCTCAAACCCCATTTCCCATGGGGGTCTGGGTAGCCCTTTCAGTGTAGATCTGTTGGAGCTTTTTCCCTCTGACGTTTGCTGTGTTTCAGATGCTTTACATCTCTATGTCGCTTACCTCCCGCTATGTCGTCATCTCATGGTAAATAACCATGATTGACCTTCCATACACTTAGAAGAGTGTGACATATGAGGCTCGTACGTAGACATCTGGAACCTGTGGCGTGAGTGGAAAAAAGTCAATTGTCTACCAAGACTCGGTGGGTTTTCAGATTAGGTGTTTATTTCCCGCCCCTTATATAAGTGAAGCTAATGAAATTGTCGTGTCAACTACGTAGGCTAGCTTTTTAAAGGGCCATGAATGAAATTGGCCTACACAACGTTTACCTCGGCAATCAACCTATAAAATAGTAAATAAATAAACCAAGACGATAACAATTACAGTTGAGCAATACATAACAGACTGTACCGATGGTATGTACAGTGGAGCATAGCATCCACCTAGGGTCACCTTTATATATCCGACCGCGAACTTGTCCCACAATATCTCAATGTTTTTAGCCAAGTTAAATTATTGCAGTTTTGTTTTTACTGGTACGTAGCAGCAGATTGGACGAAAGCATGTCGAGCTGAACTATTGTACCCAATGAAAATCCGCAGCTCTTTGGAAGTTGCGCGATTCTTCAATCTGATTGGTGGTGACGAGCAGCAGTACATCCGGCCAGCAGCAACAAGTTTCCAAAATTCTGCGAGATGCCTTCAGGCCGAAAGTGAAATTACTGTAATTGTATTATTTGTCGCGTAGTTTAAACAACTTTGTTGTACAGTTACTGCGACGCAGATGTTAATTAAAAGTGAAATTTACGCGCGTCCTCCTAGCGACATTTACTTAGCAATGTGACTATGAATGGAATGTGTCAACAGTCATTCAAGAGCCATTTCAAAAGGTAAAATTAGTTTAAAATGGGGGTGACAGTCAAACAGTAACAGTGGCTAGTAATCAATCATGTCATTGATCAAGACTTTTGTAGATTTTCAGAGTTCATGATTTCTGCTAATTAGTTATTCGAGTACTTTTTAATTTTATTTGAATGGTATTGTCACGAGGCTTATCAGATTTAGTTAAGCATCCGATAAAAATATAAAATTTTTCGTATGCATATGAATATCTATTAAGTCACTTTTGTATAGGAACAATATGGCGAGTCGCCCCTATGACACTGGATCGCTATGGCAACACAATTGGGTCACTAATTACGTAATTAGGCCCAGAGTATTTTCTACCCATCACATATTGAGTTCCACTACACAATATTTCACTATAACTACACGATTGAACACTATGAATACACAATGGGGCACTATGACTCCACTGTGAGTCACTATGACCGCACAATGGGTCACAATGAATGCCAAACGATTCGCCCCTCGGATGTTTCGCCCCTCACGTCTTTCCCCGGACTGTTCGGCCCACAAGCAGCCCGCCGAACAAATCGCTTTAGACGATTTGTCCCATCCCGTTAAAAGATTAGTTTAGCCTCAGAAGACCAAAGGCTTTTTATCCTCTCTAGCCCTGGTTGTGGCCATGGTAAAAATATACTGTCACTTGTTTCTCACCAAAGCTATAGACGTATTGCTCAGTGGCAGTGTTACAGAGTACAACGCAATAACAAGTTATAGTAGATAAGTGCATGAATGCCAAAAGGGGCAAATATAATTTACTGCAGACTTATGATGTACAGAAAGGGAGATTAGAAGCATTGATGAGGAAAAAGACCATTAAACAGAGAATAGACATTAGTTACAGGACGATGGTGACTATTGAGCAAAAGTGAGGCGAGTTAAGCTGAGTCGTAAAAGCGGTCAGCGAAAGACGAGAATGGACAATGGTCAATGGTAGTTAAGCAGGTCCACTTCTATTGAAAGTATAGTGACCTTTGTAAACTGTACCTTAAAGCCACTTACGCAGCTTGGAAATCATGTGTACATGTTTATTACAGGTTCACAAATTATACACAAAATTGTGGAATAACCTCGTCTTGGAGGGTTATTTCTATCGTTATTATTCGACACCTGTGAAAGTAACGTTTTAAAACAATAACAAAGCCATAATAATAATAATGAATTTAAGCCATTATACGGGTATGATACGGGGCGAATCGTCCACCCTACTTATGGGGCGGAGTGAAACGTCTCCCGATAGGTACAATACTTAACAGCCAGGTGAACTGTTTGTGTTTATTAACCAAGTTAGTAACTGCACTTAAATCAAATAAATCCTTTCGAATATGGTCTGTTCATTTCCTTTACAGTTTATAAGATATCTAGAAGCAGTAATGAAACATAATAACAGTAATAGTGGATTTACATTATCCGATTTTTTCGGCTCCCGCTCCCGCTCCCGCCTCTGATAAATCGGAAGGTCATTTACACTATCCGTTCTGACGTTTCTGATCGCTCAACGGGCGGAAAGT
>WURV02174879.1:0-13922 GCA_011762755.2 Epimenia babai | reverse complement strand
GTCTTCTGGTACATTGTTGAGGTTTCCAAGAAGTTCTTCGAGTGGTGTATCTTCTAACCCTGTGCCTTCGAGTGCGGCCATTATACAGCCTTATAACATGAAGAAGACATGGATATGTGGGTTCCTGTGGTAAGCATATCGCAAAATACGAAAAAGGGGGGAAAGCTGACAACTTTTCGAGTAAACGAGGCAGGAACGGAGCAAACTTTTGGAAGCAAGAGCTAAATTACTAGGGACTGCAACCATCGACTGGTTAATTCCGGTGATCTTGCTAGATGTGTTCATAGCGAAATATCCCGACTCGGATGTTCTTTCGATTGTCAGGCGATTTCCCACGGCATGTAATTACCGATCTCGAGGACCTGAATAATTGCAAAAATCGAACGTAGTATAGAAAGCGTGGCGGGAGGAGCGTTGACGTTCGGGACTTCTGCGCTACGATGGCTGCCATGTCGGGTTGTCGAAGTGTCTTCGAGCCGGTCGGAACAGGGGGTTGCCTTCCTAAAACACACGCGCCAGCAGGGAGTGTTAATTCAATCATTTAAATATGCCTGATGTCTTATTTTTGGGAAAATAATACATGATAAAAATTAACATTAGCATTAGCCTCTATATGAAACGCTTTATTGAGAAGGTCATGGTGCCCTCGTTAAGTTGACTAATTAGTTTTTGTTTTCAATATTTGACCTTGATTCCCTTCATGGGTATAACGCTTAAAAACAGAATAAATACTATATTTTTCAAAAATTTAGACACTCGAACACATTTCTATCGACAAATATATAAAAACATTTTCCCTCTCCCAGCCCAAAAAAATAACGTTTACGAGGCGTCACATCGTCGTTCAAACACCGCCCAGAACGATATATTCGTTATGGTGTTACGATTTTTCACCTTTTAGTGATACCAACCGTGGCGAAATGCGGCTCTCGCGTTTCATCCTCGAATTTGCGGTATTCGACCTTATCGTAGATCGTCGTCACTATCTTCCATATAATGAGAGCGAGTAGTCCCAGGGCGAGAACACCCCCCGCAACACCCAATGCTATAGGGAGTATGGCCACCGGTTTAGGACACACTGCAAGATAAATATGAATGAGAATGTTGCAAAAAAAATACAAAATACAATGACTTAACTTAATAACTTCAACTGCTTTAATTCAAAACTATATGCTACTAAGATTAATATCAAAATCGCATATGTTAATCCGTATACGTTAGAGCGACAGGATAATAAAAGGATACGTATTATAGTTAGGTGGTAAATCAACTAGATTATGGTGACCAGGTGACCAAGAGTTTTTACTTTAGCTGTGCTATAAACACAATTAATTGTATTGAGGAATCTATTCATACGATGAACAGTATCATTAACATTATGTGGAAATTGTACAAAAAAGAATATGCGATGGGGTGACAAGAATGGAGATAAAATATATCGAAAATCAGTGCACCGATTAAATAATACCTTTCTCTTTGAGGGCGAGGATATGCATACGGTTGTTGGCAAGGTAGGAATAGACGAAGTGGTAGGAACACCCGCTGTCATCCTCGAATTTTTCGTGACATCTCGTCCCCTTTACGTCGTCTTTTGGCAGAAACAAGTTATACTACGATAACGGCACGCGGTACGTTGCGTTGCAAAATGTGATATTCGATAAAAGTTTTCTTAGGACAGAACAGTGCTCGAATTTGCGCATAATAAAAATAGTACGACAGAAAAAATATTTCACTCACGATATAACGACACAGTTTGCAGCAATCATCGCCATGTATGGTGAATTGTTGATAGGTGGAACTCTTTTCACAGTGGTTAACTAACCAAAGAAATTATCTTTCTTCAAGGTTAGGAAAAAATTTGGCTGAATTTAATCAATTGTTTTATTCATATAAAAGTCGTAATCACGTACAAAAATGCCCCCTCAATGTGGTACCGCCCTTTCAGTGTGTATCGTTAAGTATATTATAATCTAGAGTAACGGCTGCGCGTATACAGCAACAAAGTCGATATGCAGACGACATTTTTTGACGGATGCAGTATGGATTAACCTGAAAGTTGATCGGTCGTGGTAATGTTCAAGCCCGAACATCGCACCGAGCAAGTGTCCTGGTCAAATCGTCCCGAGTTGAACACGACGCACTCGACGCAATCCCGGTTGCACGCGCAATTCCCGATACATTCCTGCCAGGACGTAAGATCTCATTGTGCAAAGTGTCAGACGTTCGGTAGAATTGAGAAATTATAACGGTTATACGGAGTTACAATCGCTTTAATGTGGTTTCTAGTTAACATCATGTATTTATTAGTTATTATTAGGTCAAAATATGCCGCACTGTAGATAACATATTCGATGTACTTTAATGAACGATTACGTGATAATACTAAATAATACTTAAATTTTCTTGCGACTCCTTGTTGGGGACCCGCTCAAGCCTCCGCGGGAGCGGAGGACACGCCGTTCTTTCCATGAAATGGGGAACTTCCTGTTATCTCCTTTCCTGTTATAGCCTTATGGCCAATTTTTATTCCCGTTATAGCCTATAAAATTGATTCCTGTTATAACCTCCACATGTTTTCCTGTTATAGCCTCTGGGAATGGTCAAAGGGTTAGGGTTTCCCTTACGAGAAACGGTTGTAAGTCACTTTAATCATTTTACTTCACTTCTGTCACTGTATAAATAGATGTGTATCAGGTTGTATTAGTTGTATTAGAATGCAATGATATAGTTGTTGTCCAGCAGAGGTTATAGCAGAAAAAAAAAGTGGAGGCAATAACAGGAAAAAAATCAGAGGCCAAAGGAGGAATTTTCAGACCAGAGGTTATTCGAGGAAAGGCTATAGTGGGATATACCCGAAATGTGATTCAATGGCTAACAGGCACCGGGACAACGATTAAGATAACTCACTGGACATTTGGCGCATAGCTTTCCGTAACAACGTTTCTTCTCGTTGCACACGCATTTTCCGCAAACGCACTGACCGTTGCCGCTGCATTCAACCTGCATAAAAATAGGAGATGGACGAATAAAACATATTTGATCAAAGTATAGTCATATTATCCCAAGTGGGTACACCTTATTTTGTATAACATGCAATGTTGTTATTTGTCGTTTAAATGGTGTTTCCTGCTCTGTTATACATTTGGATTTTATTCTTTAGTAGTTGAAATTGTTTTTGAAAATTTAAAGTGTTCGGGGATATTAAATAATCATAATATATAGAGCACTTCAAATCAATTTAATTTCGTTTCATACTTCAAAGGAAAAGACAGCGACAATTCTTTACGATGATCGGACATTTTAGGCTAGATGTGCAAAAATCATTAACAAATATACATATATATACACTTGACTTTTCGTGCTCTTAACCAACGTGCCAAGACTCGCCTTTAAAGAATATTTAAAACGACTATTTAATAATATTTTCACAACTGCTGATTAATTTCACCTATTCAACATACAACCAACGCAGCAGCAATGTAATATTATAATAGCGACGCAATAGGCGCCAGGTGGTTACCCCGTCCGAGTCAAGGCAGCCCTGTCGGCTGGTGTCGCACTCGCACGCCTCTCCTGTGTAGCCGCTGTAACAGAGACATTTTCCGCAGAGACAGCGACCTCTTGTCTCTCCTGGACAACATTCGGATCGACTCCGCAGTTAAATGATTTTCCGGGTGAGGCGAGTACAGGCGAAAAATTCTAATCACGTCATTCGAACAGTATAAAACGAAAATGGCTAAACCGTTCTAAATTCACTCTTCCGTTCAAAAACACTAATCAAATACAATCGACAAGTTACCTAGTAAATTCTAATGATATTTTCACCACTAGCTACCCGAAGATGTTTTTTTATTGCTGCGCCGCGCCGTAAATATAATTATTATATAGCTAGTTCTGGCTCGGATCTTATCGCAGATAATACGATAATACTGCGATTCGATACCTACATTCGTTTACCATATACGAGCACAAATAAGTTATCATTATTGTTTTTTTAATGTATTCTACTTGAGAAAAAGCATTGTCTGCTATTTAATGCTACTTAAAGTGTTAAATTATCGTCATTTGTCATCAATAGGACACTTATTTTGTCATTTTGTCATTATCTTTATTTTCTTTATTCTGTGCATTTGTGTGTACAATGTGTAGTATTGGCCGTTTGCCTAATAAACAATCATCTGTCTACTTATAGTAAGTGTTCGCGTATTTCAAAAGGAACCGACCTCCACATATTTTATCGTCGTGTTGATTGCACGAATAGTCGTCACATTGACAGTATTTGCCGCTGAACCTTTCGGCAGGATTAGACCGCGTTCTTGCCCAGCATTGACACTGGCCACAGACGCAGTCGCCGAGCCCCGAGCACGGTAGTTTCGAAACGGCCGTGTTCACGCATTGAGATTCGAGATCACGAGATGACGCCCGCTCGCCACCGCATTGACACCTTTCGCCGAAACGGCCTTTATTGCACGCGCATATTCCGCACGCTAGCGTCCCGTTACCGCCGCTACACGCGTCACTTTTGGGAATCTGAACGACCAATCTATCATAGCTTAAATAGAAAAAATTCTATATATAACACAACAAATAAAATCCATTTGGACTCACAGGGAAAAGTGGAGCTTCCAACAAAAACTTTTAAATTCAGTTCACAAGCAGCCTCAACAAAATTGCATGAAAAATAAATTTCATTAAATCATTGAATTAGTTCATAGCGGCAGACGCAATACATATAAACCTCATTACTTGCACTGTCAAATAAATAGCGTAGTTGATAGAGCGCCGGGGTACACACCGAAAGATGCAAAGTTCGAATACCAGAAAAAACCATTTGTGTTTTCTGTTGTATCACCATATATATTCATATTCTCCTCGTTGACGTAGGCATATATCGTGTGTACAGGTGAAGCACAATTTACCTGTATTTGTGGCCAGTGGACACGGTATATTACGGCGAGTATGAGTAAAAAATGAAATAAACATCCAGCGTAAAAGAAGGAGTGATCAGAAGTCCTGCTTTCTATGCAGAGATTGCCCGATCAAATTCGGAAATCCCATATATTCTAATAGAAATTTATTGTAAAAAATATGTTCAATCATGGCAGATTGAGAGAGATTTATATTCGCATGAGTTTAAAGTTTGATAAACGGATTATTAAACAGTCAATATTGTAAGTGCCGCTGACTTTTACTACTGTTTAGAAAGTCTTGACCTGTACCTTTTCTAACTCCAATGATGAAGGGCAACACCTTTTATGTAGACAAACTAGATTTATTGATCAGCCGATGAAGCATAGTGTGTATGGAGTAAAATGAGTCATCATAAAAGGTGCTACCGTTTACAGTGTCATGTCAATTTGACTGACTGACACCGCTACCGATCCTATTACTGTTTTAACAACTTGCACGAAGAGAAAAGGTGTGGCGGCTTGCCTCTGAGTCCGTAACAAACCTGCCCATCTCTAAGATTTGAGCGTGGTAGTGTGCGTATATCTATTTCAAAGCTATGTGTGAAACTCATACACTTTCCCTTTCAAACTTCGCAATCTAATATGACATACAGTCACCAATCTATAAGGACATAAGGGCGAAACGATAGCACAAGCTTGGCTATTAACTCACACTATTTTCTGGTTTCTCGCAGTCGCATTCGCAGACGATTTCAACGTTTATGGTGACAGTGTCCTCTAAGCCAACTGGTGACACGACGACCGTCTGCCTTCGCTTGTCAACGTCCGCCGGACATTTAATTACTTCGACTCCGACCTCAAACACTACCTGGAAAATCGATAACATTCTTACCCGACTCCCTTAAACTGACATCGATCTACGGTCGTCATTACGATTCGGGTGGGTCAGTGAGTGTTGGGAAAAAATGTGTTGACCCAGCACTGAATATCTAAAAAATAGTTGGAGAATTTGATAGAACTTTCACCCACAGTTACCTATATCGATAGATCGACATAATATATCTATAGAGAATATTGTACGTGCACGTGTTACCCTTTGCTGAACGCGTAAACCTTCGCATTGCTGCGTGTCTTGCATTTCGCTCCTGTAACGATACGCGTATAACTTTCAAGTGAATTTTCAGCGCTCACATCGAAAGAATTCAGAAATATATTTCATTATTATTATCATCATCATTTTATTAGGTACAACACAAACAGAGTTTTATACACATACACGAGTCAAGCAACACATAAAATTGATTAATGCTAATAAATCAGTAATTATTTCAGAAAAAATATATAAGTGCGTGAGTGAATGTAAGGGATAACCAACAAATAAAAAGTAAATAAATCAATAAATCAGCAAATGTATATGTAGGCGATTGTTGCACCAATGATGGGACAGAAAGCGAATTAATAAATATATACATAAAAATATATGTAATTATAGATTACGTGATTATTATTAGTAATCTATTAATTTATTAAGTAATGAATGAATATTAAATATAGGAATTTTATCAATATCGTAAATTCATTTTTGTTTCATTCCTTACTTAATTACAGTGAAATTTATTGATTGATTTAATATTACGTATACGTAGACGTGCGAGGGCGATGGTTTTTATAAATAATCGCTAAAATATTACCTATCGAATTAACTTGGACTTCTGATCTTGTAGTGAAACGTTAATATAACGAACCGCGAATCGTTGGCCAATTTGGTTCGAAGCGACCCAATCACTCACCCGAGACATTTGGAGCGAAAGTTAACGGCGATAAATTCGTCATCGTGTACAGCATTCAGACGAATTGTGGCGGCGATCTTTTTGTAGTTTTCCCGGATCAACTGTACGATATTCCCGGAATCTTTCTTTAATTCTCCGACGTTAGAGCCTTCCATTATCTCGCTCACCTTGGTATAAATACTCGTGAAGTTCTCGGGAACGGCAAAAATGACGTTGATGTTGTTTTCCTCCACTTTTCTCGCGATGTGATACACGGACGGATAATCCTGTGCCATCAGAATATGTCTCTTATAAGCATAGCTATACATAAACAACTAGAGGATAGCTGTTATATACTCTATATCGTGAATTATTGTGTCGTTTTCCATTCATAAGCTGATATCTTCTTCTTCCACCACTTCATGTCTTTAGCAACTGTCTCAGCCCTGAAACACCTTCCATATCCTAATCTGATGTACTGCGTCTTTGGCACACACGTACTGCCTCTTACTTTTGTGGTGTCGCCCACTGTTTTGCCTGTCTAAGGTAGATGACACGTCTGTCTGTTCACCTCTCTGTCCGTCCACCTGTCCGTCTGTCTTTGTCTCTTTGTGTTGTTGCTTCTGTCTGTCTGCCTTTTTTCTACTTCTCTGTCTGTGTCTGTCTTCCGCTCTGCCTGCCTCTATGACTGTCTATCTGCCCGTCTGTATTTTGCTGGTAAGTTAAGATTACGTTATTGTTACCCTTTAATCGCGTCTCACCTGTTTAAGATCGTGTGTGTACTCGCTATACTTCACACCGCTCTCGCCCGTCTTCTCCATCAGATGACATTCCCCGTCGTTGGGTAGTACGACGCCACCCAGCTGTCATTCATGTATAGATCAAATATCAATATTCAACGGTAACACGTCGTTCTTTAATGAACTTTGGATTGCAAAATGACAAAGATCTCATTAAGAGTGATGCGTCCGTGTTTTGCAGACCTTCCCCGAAAACCTGGTGCTATCTAAACGATCTTGCATTATCACAACTCCTGGATATTAGTTTGAAATTATCTCTCGCGTTTATATATATCCAGCATAGAAAAATCATGAATAAACCTTAGCTTTGAAATGATAAAGATATGTTTTGCAGCTATAGAATGTCTGAAAATGAGGAGTTCAGAACAAGCGCTGAAGTACCTTTCCATCACCGGCTGAATGAAACATCTCGTCCGACGAGTATATAAGAAGTTTTCTTGATGCCGGCCTCCATCCGATCTGAGTCTGGAATAGGACACGCAAAACAAAATCAAGAATAATTGTAAAGGTCTGCCAGGTTAAATAATGAATAATATGGTTCTTATAGTGCTCCTGAGAATAATAGATTATTATCAGTCGCACTTCACAATGTTATGAATAATAAATAGAAACTAATAAATAGAAACTAATAATATACACTCAATAAATAAGAAGGTATATCTGGATAAACTATAAAATATCCCAGCTAGACAAAACAATTATAAAACTATTTATATAAAGTATACAATGCGAACCTATTGATGTCCCTGATACGGTGAGAATATTGCTTTAATAATTATTTGTAACATGACTGAAAGAGATATGTTTTTACACTGATATTATTTGATTGAAACCTGTAGGACTTGATATACAAATGGATGTAACAACACACGACACGATCTAGTCTCTTGACATTAATTAGCTAAATTTCATACGGTATTTACGCCGTATAAATAAATGGGTATTGTGTATATATTGGGTGGAACGTTTCGTCAAAATCTGGTATTTATATAATTTTTCACGTTTGCGCAGTCTACAAATCATGGCTATGTTCTGATGTCACAAAAATTAAGAAAAATACCGAACAATACACGGTGACGTACAATAAATATTGGAACGTGCATTAGACATTGAGATATAATTTGATTATTTAATAACATGGATGGCAAATAATTCCTGATTTTTTTATTTTCTCGACTTTGTGTGATTGTTTTATGAATTTTATATCGGACACATATTACTTTGAGGTTTGGCATATGTTCTCGTTATCGAAGAGTTCTTGGTAACTTCTAAAGTGCGTGGCGGCGTGACGTCTTGAACAGGAACGTAAGTATGTTCCGAACCAACGAACAGATTTCTAGTTCAACCACTGTTATAATACGAGGCGAACACTCTGAGTGTCGAATATCAACTGAGTCACTGGTATATTTGAAGGCATGCACATAAAGTTAGAGCTGTCGTACCCAATTAACCTTATCTAGTGATATAGTGCAGTAGAGGCATTCCTATGTTTGCTATGGCCTATGGATCTCACAACAACCACTATTGCTGCTGCAACAACCCATGTAGTGACTTGATAAATGGCGTGCGTTGTTGCTGAGCATCGTAACGAACCACGAGCAAAGGAACCAAATTGAATCATTTTGGATTCTTGGAGTAAAATCGAGAACAGTATAGCTAGGTCGGATGAACGCTGGCAAATGAACACAAAGCAGGCATGTTCGAGTAGGAGGCAATACCCAATATGCTTTTTTATATTCCTGTGCTTTGTCAAGAATTTTTCTGATTAATTTAGTCTTTCCTTCATACTGGTGTTTTTTATTTGTGGCCACACGATTCAAAATGACGTGAGAAAGTATAATTGTGAGGCGCTAGGTCACGTTTCTCTCTCTTTCTTTCTGTCTCTCTTCTGTTTTCTCTCTTACTTTCTCTTTCTCCCTCCTCTCTCACTATTTTTTGAGTTGCAAGCTGTAATTTGACGGCTTTAAAGTACGGTATATAAATGTAATTTATTTCTTTATCTAGAAACACATAAACGAGTACGGATTAACTCACTCCACAAACGGAAACTTGCATCATGGCGTCTAAGCCACCCTCTGGGGCGTCAAGGTTCCCGGATATTCGCGTCATCTGCACAGTTTTCTGCAAAACGCAATAAAGACTTTGATACCTTACAAGAGAACTAAATCGCCAATAACGAACACCCTTGGCATGTCTGTCTCCGCTCTTCTGGCAACGGTAACATGAGCGCGCGTAAATTCTAGAAGACAGAATTCACATATTTTATTATTATCCAAGCAGCAATGCATAAAAACGGCAACAGTTCTTCGCTACCGACGCCACCGCTGGTGCCACCACCATCATTATTATTTCGGTCCGAAAACTAGAAATTGTTTTACGAAATCCCGTCGTTGTTGGTAAGTTCTGAACATTCGTCACACTTCCATTACCTTGAAGGTATCGACGTCCTTAGTCAGACTTAGATGGTGCTTGAACGAGTAGGGCGGAGCACAACCCCTGCAAGGCTCTTTTAACCTTAAAAAAGACCACAAAACACACATAATCCAATGTTAACCAGCACATTGTTAAATATAACGCAAAGAGATATTCTAATTTTTTGTATGTTTATTCATGTCAAAATTCAACTGACCTCAAAACATGCAGGTGACACTGTTTTTTAAATATCCTTTACTCATGATCAAGAATTCCGAAGGAAAATATGTTTCCGTTTTCTGTGGGTTATAAAAATATAGTTTAATTATTATATAATTATAGTAATACGAGTATGAAAAAAGAAATAAATTTTATGCCACGCCACTACGTTGACAATGTGTAGCTCCAAAAAATGCAACTCGGCCTCTTTGAGCAATATTCATTTAAATATCATTGTACATCTAACGCCGACCCTCTATCAAGACTATTATTGTGTATTATTTCTATCTTGAGATAATCATTAATATTCCTTTCCAAAATAACGAGATTGATGTTACCCAAAATACGAAAAAAAAATCATTTCGCGGTATGCACGCACTTCGCCGGATGCATGCTCGTAAATGGCGGCGTGACCTTGTCGACGAAAGTCCCGAACCCGAACCGGACGTTGTTGGTCAGCTTGAAGATTTCGGCCGCTGTACGTCACACGAACCATATATACACACACACGCGCAGTATATAAATTCTATTTCGATGGAACTCAGTCACGATGTGTCCTCAACTCGATACTACGACGAGATTTTCGTGAATTTTTGCAAGAAACCATTCGACATACTGTAATGAATCTGGAAATACTCAAAGATGCAGAACGAAGTCTGCCTTCTCGCCTAGTCGCTTAGTACGGAATAGATGGAAGTTTTCTGTGTCAAATACGGAAAACGTTTGAAACTTTGAATCAATTTATCTGTGATAAATCTGTACGATAAAGGCCTAAGTACCTCCATAAGGAAATATTGACGGACAAAAGAAAATACAACACCACAACGACACTTTAACTGCAATTCAAGTAATAATAGCGATATGAACGAATAGATCAAAAGGGCGACACGGTATTTTTCCATGAACCTATATTGGTTGCGAGCGATGCCATCTTCTCTTTGTCGTCTTTCATCGAGTTGGACATGTCCATGAGGAAGTAGAGGTCGACCGGATAGTTCTTGGCTTGACGGTACGTGACGTTCACAGTCTGTCGGTCGTCTACAAGTCACCCAGACGTTCGATTGTATGTGTATACAAGATTTATCTTGGAATTGGTTAATATAAAAATATATTTTTATACTGTATAAATTCTTACGATTTGTTGGTGTGTACAGTCACGGCGTATTCACTTCCAGGAATTTTGTTAAGTGACGTAAAGGTTTGTGTAAGTCATATCGTGAAAGCGAAAATTATAAATGTAACACATTTTGGATCGATCGACATGAAGGTAACTACTGAAGGAGATTCCATACGTCGAATTTACGTCATCGGATGCAATGACGATCTGACTGTGAAATCTCGTGGGCTGCGGTTATGTACAGTGGGATAAAGACGGAACTGAGAGACGGTTTTACGTAACAAAACCCACTAGAGTAAATCTGATATATAGCAGATAGCGCGTAACACTGTACTAATGAATAGCTGATGTACTCTGTATTCAAAAGTGGGATAATAACACGCGATAGTAAACGTGTCGTAGACATTAAGTAGTGTCAATCAACTTTTGGGCTAATTAGTGTAAAGAGCCTGAACCGTATAGGCAATCCTTTGCCCATGTAAGCCTATTTATACGTTAACGCTATAATAAAAAAGGCTTGACCGTATTACTTCGGACCTGCATTAATTTCGCCCTATTCTCAATTTCATTGGGCGGGAGCCTCGGATGGCAAAAATAAAAATTACCATCACAAAAAATAACAATGTTAATGATTTGTTAATATTACAGCCAATCGGCGAGTTTGATGCATTTTATATTCGTACTCGTATGCTAATGTACAAAATGCGTCGCCAATCATAACTAGAAAGATTTACATGTGACTAAGATACGTTTGCTGGAATAACGGAGCATTAATAAATCGAAACATTCAGTCGTTATGATCTCAAGAATGACGGGATACTTACTCGGTGTCAGCTTAAGAGTAACATTCTGCGGTTGCAGCAATATCGGTCTTGCCGTTTCCTCCTTCGGTATCTCGTCTCGAACGTCTTCATCCTGAAAGAGGCAAGGCAGGTCGGAAACGTCAGGTCAGACACAGATTTGCCGGTATTATTAATAGTGACTAATGTCACGGTACGTAAAGCACTCAAAGATGGGACAAAATGAAAGAACTAATGAAACTCATTATTATTTACTCACGAATATAAAGGTATCACCTTTTCACACTGACTGATATATAAATTCACACTAACTTTCGTCTATCAAGTATACTTCGTCGGGTGCATCAATAAACTTCGTCCTGTTGATTGCACCTGACGAAGGATACTTGATAAACGAAAGCTCGTGTTCATCTTGATTTTAATTAGTAGAAAATGTGTTACCTGTATATTTGTTGTACTTCCTATGTTTTTAACACGGCAACCCACACCGATGTGCCTTACAAAACTAACATCAAACGTTACAACATTTACAGACATCCAGGTGTGAAGACCTAGGTATGTGTGATTATGTACAGATTGGTTGACTGACTGCAAAGAGTCGCCTGATTCGTCTAGGCGCTTTCCGCTAACTTTCCCAAATGTTGATAGACGAAACTTCATTAATGTGCATAACACGTTAACTACGGTGCGTTATTATTCCAGTTGCTAGGACAGAGTACATCAGATATTTATTCGTGTAGTGTTACGTCTTCGCTGTTAGGAATTAGATTTGTCTCAGAGAGACGAACGGTTTTCCTCGGGTATTTTTCCAGGCCCGTTTGTGTGATTTGTCCAGCGTCACACAGACTCAACACTGGGCTACGTCGAGAGGTGTTTCCAGGAAACGGGACACATCACACTATTCCAAAGAGGCGTCATCACCGCCGTATCAAAAGACTCGAGTAAAGAGATCGACTTTAGTTTATAAAAATATTATTATCATAACACACATTCTCACGGACTATATTTACCGTAATAAATTATGAATATGCATATAGTACGTAAAATGCATCGGTTACATGTTCTTTTAAAAGAACAAACCTGTTAATATAATATCTTCCATTATAACCTAACAACGACTATTTATTTTTCTATTATTAGAATATATTTGTTCGTACAATGATTACTATTATAGTATGAACTAGTATTTTATAATCGTGGGCAATCGAGTCCGACGCCCTACTTTTGAATTTATTTCGAGTTGTGTGAACCTGGATGACGCTGTAGGTAGAGCGAGGGTCGACTATATGGGAATCGTTACACCCCAGCTTCCTGAGCGTGTCGACGGGTCCGCAGCGTGACGTCATAGCCTGATAAAAATAACCAGCGTGTTCGTCACTCGTGTTTCGGTTTCGATGGAAAATATATATACTTATTCATTTATTTATTTATTTAAATCAGACACACCATATTTTATAACATATAGCAGTCCATAGTAACTAGAAGGACAAAAAACAGTAGAACAACCACAAAAAAAAACAAAAATATAGTAATTGAACTTGTACTACAATGTTATGGGTAACAGTACAAAAAAAACATGAGACATGAGACATGAGTGAACAGTCGACCTAAAAGTTTAAAACAAATGGCCTTTAAGTAAACGTTAGAAGGAATTGAATGTGTTGGCATTATGAATGGTTTCTGGTAACTTTTTCCATAATGTTGGAGCGGCTGCGGGAAAGAATCAGTCTCCCATGGTTGTCAACTTTGTGCGGAGGTCGGTGATGAGAATTTTGTTGGCAGGTTGAGTACCTAAACGACCAGGCGTGTGTAGTATGGCAAGGTCACAGAGGTACGATGGAGCCATATGATGGATGCATTTATAGGTTATAATAAGAAGTTTGAAAATGACGCGC